>CANXYI010710679.1:0-10782 GCA_948208565.1 Hura crepitans
AAAATTCACACAAATTGATGAATTTTCTAGAGGTTTGATTTCTATAAAAACTTGAAATAGTGTATAGCACTTGCAAGGATCGAAGTAATCCTATAGAATTCTCTTACCCTTAGCTTTTCTCCTCTTTTCTCCCATTTCTTCAATTTCCAGTAATGGTAGCCCATAAAGAATGAATTGCCTAAAAGAAAAAGTATAATATTCAAAATATGAAGATGAAGAAGGAATAACTATGATGTTGATGTAATTACCTTGTGTAAAGATGAAGAATTCTTACCTTTAAGTCATTATAACTTGAGAGTTATAGCAGGAGGATACATTCTATTGATTTCTCTCCTACTGTTAACTTCTCCTTTGTATATGGGTTAGGATGGATGGCTAAGATCAATTCTTTACCATTTATCTAATAGCCCACATTTGATCAAGGCAAAAATTCTTGCATAAATCCTATCTTTTAGCATTATTTTTTTAAGCCCTTTTTATCACTTGTACAAATGGAGAAAAATTTTGTCCTTTATATAGTCCTAAAAATATATTTCCAAATATATATATTAATTTTTGGTGTAAAGCCTGAGAATTTTGGTTTCATGAATGGTACTTTTTAAGGTATGAATAGTATTTTTTTGAGCATTCAGGACATAATGAGGTGCTTGAGTGGGAGTACTGGTCATAAAACTTTAACGAGTAAAATAATGGTGAAATGAAATAATTAGCACTTTTAGCAGAACCAATGAATTATTTCACGCTAAGATATGATGAATAGTAGCCTTAGTTGGCATTATGTCAAAAAATGCTCAGGATGTGCCTATACAAACTTGAAAATAACATACTTTAATGGTTAAAAATTCTAAATAGTTCAATGGTGAAGGAATTAGGATTTTTTTGAGGTCGATTGATATTTAATCAAAATTTCTTAATTATGCAAGTGAATAGTTAACCTAGTTCCTTTTGGAATTTTGACTCGAGATTTTAGGGGTCCCTTAATTGAGACTTTTGGGAATTTTTGGCATTGAAAGAGTGAATTTTAGAGCCCTTAAACATTAAATTTGGATTTTTAAAGATTAAAAAATAAATAAAATTATTGTGGATCGTCGAATTGCCACGTGGCTTGATAATGGTTATCCCAGGCATAATATAAGTAGTGGCACATATGGGATTTCCTACATGTGTGAAAGTATTCTTCCACCTCCCTTCCCCCATCTTGGCCAATGCCATGCACATACACACACACATCACCACCATTTTTTCTTCATTCCAACCCAATTTTAAGCCAAATTCCATAGGCTAACCCACTAAAATTAGCCTCCATGATCTCCTGAACATGAATATACTAATAGAAATCCAAGAAATTACTTGTTTGAGAGATTAGGTCACTTGGTAAATAGTGCACTTTTTGAGTGTAAGTGGTTTTTTTTCCAAAGTTTCTTATTTTTCTTAGATAGTATTTAGGGTGCAGATAATGCCTACATAAATAGATTTTAGTTTAGACGTGTATAGATTTTTGTACAATTTTTCTAACCCTAGAACTTAATATGTTTGTAGACAAAGAAAGGGGTTTGTTAGAGGAAGAGAAGGATAAGCATTGAGGTGTTGAATCGAAGTGCATAAGAGCCTATAGTAAGTTAATTTAATGTAATATACATTGTGTATTGATTATGGTAACATGTGTGTGTAAATATGTGTATGGAATTGGCATATTAAATGTATATGGATGTGTTTGTAAATGATAAAAGTGTATGTGTGATATGATGGTCATAATATGCATGAATGTATAAAGAAAAGATAAAAATACAAAGTGTATGTGTGTGATATGAGTATGGCTGAATGGTATGTGAAGAGTGAATATGTGTGTGTGCTTGTGTGATTGGAATGTAAGTGTGGTGTAAATGAGATAACAATTAAGTAAAAACCATGATAGTGATGTGAAATCAATAAAAAACTAGGTATATATGGACTTTCATGTAATGGCTATGTGGTGTGTGAAATGGTCACAAGATGTGTGTTTATAGTGTTTAAGGTATTTAAAGTATATCTAAACTTAGAAATGCATGGTTATTGATAATGGAATAATAAGTAATGAATAAATGAAATACGTGAGTAATGTGGTATCATGGTAAGCTATGAAGACCATATGAAAACTACCTAACTTAACCATAGGTGATAAGACATAGAGGTGTGATAATGTGAATGGCCTTATGAGGTAAGACAATAAGTGTAACTATGTAAGGATGATAAGATGGATAATAAGACATTGTGTCTTAAGATGTTAAGAATAGTGGTTAAGTAACATGGGTGTATATGACTACATGAGAGATGGTATTGATGAAAAAATGAGTAAGGAAAGCATAAAGCTAATTGAGCTAAATGAGCAACATGAATGATAATTGGAGTTGGACCATATTAGCTAGACCACCTACTAGATAGGTTTACTGGTCAACTAGGGAGTTATCAGTTACTAATGGTTGTGGTCTATATAGATCATTGCCTGATTATATGGTATGACAGGTTATTGAGGTTTTGGCTGTGAACCCTACACACTTTTGGTATTAGGAAGTTTATATGAGCTGATCCCTACTACCCATATTATTTTGGATATTGGGAGGTCCATATGAGCTGATCCTTGCTATCCATTGATGTTGGGATATTGGGAAGTCTACCAGGGCTGATCCTTGCTATTCCTTTTGTTGGGAGGTCTAATAGGACTGATCCTTGCTACTCTAAAATTAGGAGGTTTCAGTGAACTGATCCCTATTATTAGGTGAACATAGGTAGGTGAAGCTACCGAGGTCTATAATGTAGGCCACTACATAGGTGTGGATCCCATTATCCAATGTTAAAAGAGTTGTCTTTCGAGTATGGGCCTAAAAAAGATAAGGTAAAATAGGATAATATTGTAATTAGACTTGCATGTCATAACTGGAATAAGTAATAACTAGACAATAAGATTAAATGGATTTAATCAAGATGTATCCTAGGACACAATAAATGGAACATTATGTTATGTGACCAATCTAGGTATATAACTGGTAATTAATGATAAGAATTATAGGTAAGGTAAACATGCATGGCTAAAAGAATTGTATAATGTAGGTTGCATGTATATGTGGGACAATTCATATTACATTAAATTGACCACTAAGAGTATGCTCAGCCTATCGATTTCCCAATACACAGGTAGTAGATAGCAGACCTACAGTTCAACTTCAATGTGCAGTGTAGCAACTAGTTTTCTTTTTAGGTATATTTTTGGTTTTTTTATAGTAAATTTTGTATAAAGACACTTATGTATATAGTGGGTATAGGTATAGTTATATGTAATTATTATATAGTGGACTGTAAATATTAATATAGATTATACTATGGACATGATTAGAATGTATGGCTTACATGCTACATGCTTGATCCTGAAATTATGATGACTATATGATGATGGTGTATTGATGATTAGGAGGACCAGAAGTGTCTAGAATGTGGAGAAATAATGGTGAATGAGTATAGAAGTGTCCTTTACATGTTTAAAATTTTGGTTTTTCACTCGGATAGTCATTATGTTGTTGGATTTTTGTTAAAATATGACCAGTAACTGATAAGCTAAAATTTAACCCGTGCATGAGATAATAAGAATAAATAAAGGTGATTAGGGAAGGGTTTTAAAAAGATAATGAACTAGCATCATGCAATTTCTTATTCGGGTTTGGCGTTGGATCAAGTTAAGGTTGTCGCATTTTGGGTGTTATAATCCTTCTCCTCTTAGGTAATTTCATCCTCAAAATTACCTAAATTGAGGATACTATTGTTTCATATCATCTTCTTTTTCCCATGTAGCTTCTTTAATATTCTGATTTCTCTATAGCACCATAACTAAAGGGATTTATTTATTCCTTAATTCCTTTGTCTCTTTAGCTAAAATCTGGATCAGTTCCTCTTTATATGTCAAATCTGACTGTAACTCAACTGATTCAACCTATATCACATGAGAAGAATTTGATCAATACTTCCTCAACATGGATACATGAAACACATTATGAATCTTTTCTAGTTTAGGAGGTAAAGCTAGCCTATAAACCATTGGTCCTATATGCTTGATGATGTCATATGGGTCAATAAACTTAGGATGAACTTTTCCTTTTTGCCAAATCTAAGAACTTTCTTCTAACGTGAGACTTTCAAGAGAACCTTATCACTAACTTCATTATTGATTTCTTTCCTTTTGAAATCTGTATAAGATTTTTGTTGATCTAAAGCAATCTTTAGATTATCCTTGATAATCTTCACCTTTTCCTCAGTCTGTCAAATCAAATTAGGTCTACTATCTTCTTTTCACTGAGTTTAGTTTAACATAAAGGTGTGCGACACTTTCTACCATAAAAAGCTTCATAAAGTGCCATTTTGATTCTAGCCTGATAGATGTTCTTGTAGGAAAATTCCATTAAAGACAAGTATCTATCCCAACACCCTTCAAACTTTATTACACATCCTCTCAACATATCTTCAAGTACCTGTATAAATCTTTCTGACTATTTGTTAGTCTGGAGATAGAAAAATGTATTGAAGTTTAACCTCATGCCTAAAGCCTTATGTAATTTTCTCTAAAACCTCAAAGTAAACCTCAGGTCCCTATTAGATACAACTGAGGAAGCAATACAATGTAATATGACTATATCTTATATATACATCTCTACTGGACACTCTAAAGAGAAGTCTAAATAGATTGGTAAGAAATAGGTCATTTTGTTAATCTATCAATAATCACCCATATGGGATCATGCTTTTTTTATGTAATTGGTAACCCAATCATAAAATCCTTTTCATTCAAGTATTGCCAAAGGCTATAGCAAACTTGAAGGAACCTGGTGTTCTATTTTCACTTGTTGTCATGTCAAACATTTAGTTACATACTCAGCTATATCTCTCTTCATTCCTAACTACCAATAGTGTGCCTGTGCATCTTTAAGTTTTGGTACATCTTGGTATTTCTTAGATGTATAACATAAGCACTAATGTGAGCCTCATATAGAATTAGTTTCTTAGCTCATTGTCATTGGGTACTTAATTTGTCTTAATAGTACACTTGATCATTTTTCACTGTGTGCTCACTAGGCTTCCACTATTTGATTTCTCTTACTATAGCTATTAACTTGTCATTATTCTTTTGAGTTTCCTTTACTTTCTGAATCAAGTTAGGTTTCACTCTTATTTCTACCATAATAGTTCTATCATTAGAGAGCTTCAAATTAGTGTTCATGGTTCTCAAAGCTACACATAAAGAATACACACATTTCTTATATATGAATTGAGCAATATAACTCATTAGATAAGAATAATCACTATGAGAGTTATACTTGCTATGGACTTCCTACTTAAGGCATTGGCTACTATATTTACCTTGCTCAGATGATAATCAAATACACAATCATAATCTTTAAGTAGTTCCATCTCCTCTATCTCATATTGAGTTCCTTCTGAGTGGAAATGTACTTAAGGCTTTTGTGATCAGTATAGATGAAATATCTCTCACAATACAAGTAGTGCCTCTAAATCTTTAAAGCAAAAACTATTGTAGCTAACTCTAAGTGATGAGTAGGGTAGTTTTTTTCATAGGGCTTAAGTTTTCTTAATGCATAAGCCATTACCTTACCCTCTTATATCAGAATACAACCTAAACTATTATGTGATGCATTACTATAAACCACATAATCTTTTCTTGATACTAGTTAAGTAGGATTGAAGCTTTTGTCAACATGGACTTAAGCTTTTTAAAGCTTGCTTGGCACTTGCCATTCTACTCAAACTTGGCATTCCTCTATAGTAATTTGGTCAGTAGAGAGGTTATGTTAGAGAACCTCTTTACAAACTATCTACAGTAACCTACCAATCCTAAGGAACTTCTAATCTCACTTAGGATAAAAAAAACCCAATTCATAAGGTCTATAAATGGTTGTTGGGGCATTCATTGACCTAAAGGGCATCATAAGGAACTTATACTATCCATATGTAGTCCTAGAAGAGGTCTTGTGAACATTTATGACCTTAACCTTTAGCTGGCAATACCTCGATATCAAATCAAATTTTGGGAACACACATGCTCCCTTAAACTGATCAAACAAGTCTTCAATCCTAGAGAGAGGATACTTGTTTTTCTCAGTCAAATTGTTTAACTACCGACAATTAATACACAATTTCATGCTTTTATCTTTCTTCTTTACAAATAATACATGTCCACCCCATAGAGATATATTGGGTGTATGTATCCTTTATCTTTTAGTTTTTGTAGTTGAATATTCAATTCTTAAAGTTTTATTAGTGGACCTAACCTAAAACTAGGCCCAAGGCCCCTGAACTACTAGGGTAGACCCAATGCCTAGATCTGCATGGACTTAGCAACCAAAGTCTATATGGACCTACCATTGAAAGGCTTTTAGAAGCATGATCTTCTTATTTGGACTCTAACTCCTAATCTTATAAGGATTCTACCTCTTCTAAATAGGAGAGCTATCCACTAAGCCTATAAATACCCCCTCTCAAGAGAGAATTAAAAAAGGAAATTTGGAGAATCTAAACCCTTTATTTTGAAAGTCTAGGTGTTAACTCCTAAGCTAGAAGCGATCTACTAGACCTTAGCTCGTACTAAAAACTATTTTTCTTTCTAAAACCAAACCTTTACATGGTTGCTTAAAGCTTCTTTGCAAGGTAAAATTTGAAGCTCATCTTGTTCATTATTATCATTCATCTGTATGGATTGTTTCCTGTAAACTGATGATCTCCTAAGATTAATTGATACATGATGTGATTTTACGTAATCCCTATATCGATTATAGGAGTAGGTTATTGCTTTGAACTATTTTGATCATATGTAATTGCCTATTAAAATGATGTAATCAATCTATAATTGACACTTTAATCACACGAACTTACCTTAACGCATGATAAGGTTCGTATTGACTTAATATTTAAATATGTGCATGATCTGACATTCATGTAAACCATTGTTTGATAATAGCCTTTTGTTTACTTTGTATATTATGTTTTAACATATTCTATTTAACTTGTTGACATGTGTGTATACTGTTATCATGTTGTATGACTATTTTGCTCCTTAATATGCATGTTATTAATATTCTGAAACTAGTGTAGTTCCCACAAACTCCCTTTCACGAGGAATATAGTTTGCATGCATATGTGTTTTAAAGATATGTGTTTTACTTATGGTCTACATAGACTCTCTTTCATGAGGAATTAGTCCACATGGATATAAGTTATATACATGTGTATTCTATCTTTCGGTCCGCACGAACTCCCTTTCATGAGGAGTGTAAACTGCACAGACATGTGTTCTAAAATCTAGTTCTTATGAATATTATTGTAATGAATTTCTATTTTCCTTTATGTGATTAGTCTACCATTCTCTCATTCATTATTATTTAGGCATGTATCATGATCTCTCATCTTTGCATTACACATGTTATTATTCAGTTTAGTACTATTATTAGGTCCTTATGGACCAGTCTTTATGTTACTAACCTCTTTACCTTGAGTTTTGTAAGATTAACCATTCTTATGGGATATGAGGTTCAGATGGACATATTTTAGTGACATGTTATAGTTCGCAAGGACAGAGACTAGAAGCCATACTAAGTCGGCATGCACTTGTTAATGCAAAGATGGGACCTAAATAGCTTACTATTTATTTATTTATTTGGTTTTATACCTTTTAGTTCTTTTATTTATTTTAGGTTGTAATATATAGTTTAATAACTCATTTTATATGCCAAAAGCCTAATCTCACATCAATGATTTTCTATCAAATTAATTGGTGTTTTCTTAATAAAACGATTTCAAGTTTTCCTTAATAGAAGTCACATAAAAATGCATTTTAATAAAGGCCAATATCCTAGAGTTAGGAGTTAGGCAATTATCGCTAATTCTTATGGAATTATAGGTAGTTGTTAGGTCAAACAACAACTAATAAATGACCTAATTTTTGCATATCCAATATACACTAATGCTTGTTGTATATTATGAATATGGCAACTTATTTTCCCTAAGTGAATAGGTGACTTGAATGCTTTAATTAAAATACTTGCTTGCATGATATGGGATTGATAAACATTAAAATATAAAGGAATGTATATTATTGGGATATAAATAAGATCTTCTTCAAACCTTTTTTGAGCAAAAGATTAGTGGTCCTAGTGTAAAGCTAGGTGGTGATTCCAAAAACTAATTGGCTCATCCTCGATAAAATAATAAAAAGCTACAATGGTGATTCCACTGGGGACTAAGAATTGAATCCAAAAGTGCCTAAATAATATGCCTTCTAATATTCTAATTTTTATCAATCCCATGAATTTCATTTCCATATAAACTATGTCTTTTTTTTTTTACCTCAAACGGTGTTACAAACCATTAACCCATTTTTCATTCAAGAATGGGAGATTGTAGCATATCTATCACTCACAAGCTTGTACCTTTTGGTATATGAAACGATGAACTAACCCACTGCTGTTATCCTTGATTGGAAAGACCTGTTAGTAGGGACCCCTACTTGTGGGAACCATAAAGCCTTTTTAGACCAAACTACGAAGCTTATATAGTTAAGCTTGGAAACTTCCCTTAGGTTGACCCTAAGAGTTTGTGATTACATTATGATTACTATATGTGCCCATTAAATTTAACCTTATTTGAAGGGGGGCCAAGCCCATTGTGCCTTTTATCTAGAATGGGCCTAACCTAATTTCACCTCAAATTAGACTTAAATGTCATAGGCTATTATTCTTGTATGCACTTTAAATATGAGAGATCATTGGGCTTAATTATACCAATAATTGAACCTATGCATCCCTCAATGATGCTTAGGTAAGCCTGCTTAGGAAGAATTGCTAAGACCACTTGTGTGGGAGTAATAAGGTTGGAAGGCTTATTGATTGTGTTTATCTTTATACATATTAACTTGTATCCTTTTCTATCCTTATGTATATAACATTGTACCTACTATATGACATAAACTTCTTGCTTTTATGAAAACTCACAATTTGTAAATATACATTGTAGCACACATCCATGTAACATCCTAGTCCTAATACATTATAAACACATTTTGTGTAAACAAGTACATTTTAAACTACCACATGACACACTAACCATGCATCAAAGGTTGCCATCTTATAAAAATTCAAGCATCTTGCAATCTCATTCATGCATTAACTATCCATACGATGCATCCACACATATGTATACATTATATTTATTCCTGAAACATTAATCATACATAAGGCACATGTTACATATCATGCATCATCTTAGATAATTTGTACAATATGACTAACCCACTATTTTACAACCATTATTGATCCATTTTCAACTTACCAAAATGGAACAATCATACCTAGAGATAAAGTAGTAAGAAAAGTTATGCTAATCGAGATCTTTCAAGACATGAAGAAGAGGATGATAGCTATCAGACAAATGCACTGTCAAGTATAAATGCCCAGCAAGATAAAGGCCAACCTTACATTACTAACAATGGTAAGAAAGAGACGGTGTTAAAAGTATGCCTTAGAGCTCATGTAATAGGGTAGTATTCAAGTATTTAAACCTTATGTAATCATACTATAAGGCATTTCTCATTATATCATGGTACTTTTATATATTACTTATAATTGTTTGCAATGTCTTAAACCATGTTATAAAGTAAGATGCCCTCTACCTAATTCGTACACCAGACTCGAATAGAGAGTGCACACGTATACCGATATCTAATTTTGCTAGCTATAAAACCTAATTAAATTACAACTTTTATTAATTAAATGATTTCCTAACTTATGGAGTTGTAAAAACACTAAAAACCATTTAACACGCTTTACAAAGCAACTAATGGGGTTATCATGTCAAAAATTTGGCAACATAACGGCTGTACTGGGACACTTTCCTAAATAGTAAACCTATTAAAAATACTTCTACATTGACATATAACATATCTCAACTCCAAATGGGTCCTTCTAACCCTCCAAACTCATTAGAAAAATCATAGAGCCTTAGGCTCATCTCAGTTAACATTCTCACATGCAACATCAAGAGTTATCATACAAGTCATGTAAGAAATATAAAACTTTTAGAATAAATAAAGTTTTAGTTACAAAATTGACCCATGTTTACAAATTAGGCCCAATCCCTCAAGAATCATAAGAGCATCACTATCTATATTTACATCATCATCATTTTACAAAATGAAACAAAAAGTACCCTAGAAAGGTAGCCTTTTTGTTCTCCTATAAGGCTGAAGATTTGACTCTAATTTGTTGCTCTGTTACCTACACATCGCAAATAGGCAATGTGCTAAGCTTTCACTTAATAGTGTAATCAATTTATCTTGAATATGACCATTCAAGCATGCATTTATGCAATATATGTGAAGTGAATCATTTACTATCACACATATGCATACATTATGAATTTGACATAATTATGCATTTTTGTTGCACATACTTGCCTTTAAATGCATGCAAGCCACATTACGTCCATAGTCACAACATAATTACCCTTAACATAATTAAAATAAACCATATACGTAATGTGCTTATATATCACTTAAAAATCTAAACATACTCAATTACACATTATAGTGAGTATAATAACATGTATTTCGAACTATAACCATTCGTGTGCGCCATTACCACATATTCGGGTTTCATGGCCCTTTATACAATAATTTATTAATTTATGTGTATCAAACTCCATATTTTACTACATTTATCATATTATTAGGTTTAACTCATCATTATGTCA
>CANXYI010710708.1:0-13440 GCA_948208565.1 Hura crepitans
AACTAATTATTACATCCCAAAATAAAGTCAAAAGGCATAATAAGTACAAAACCAAAAGAAATAATCCAAAGTATAAAACTAGCATTGTCTATACATCAACTAGTCCATTCGAACATTATGAGGCTCTGACATTAGTCCATGCAGACTACTACATAAATGATATTATGTCTATTTAGAGCTCCACTCTAGTGAGAAGGGTCATTCACATACAACTCGAAAGAGAAAAGGTTAATAATACTAGATAAAAAACATATAAAGAACTTATAGAGAAGATGAGAAATATAGATACATGTGAGGACTAGAAATTGAAGATGATTGTTTGTGCAAACTATGATCCTTGTAAGAGGGAGTCTGTGTGGACTATAAAATAGAATAAACATGGAAGAGACTTATATATATATATATCTGCATATGACATGTTTTTAATATATCAAATTCACCACTAAGTTTCATACTCAGTGTCCTAGTGTTTGGTGCGCATGTATCAGTAAGTAGTAGTCCAACCTCAAGTTTTGTATTGTGTAGTAGCAGAGGATCAGATTTTATATTATTTTAATAGTTTTAGTAGACACTCATGTAAATACTATAGGTTATGGGTTCAGTAAACTTAGGAGCTACTAGTGTCCATAAAATTAAGTTAACCATGTGACGTATATCAATAGATCTGTGGATCTGAGTGGTCTAATTGATGTCTAATTCTTATAATTTGGGCTTAATGCCCTATGTGATGAGTGATTATGGTGATTGATATGTTGATGATAATAGAGGACTTGAAAGGTCTAGAATGTTATAGGAGAAGTGATTGAGGTTATAGAATTGTTTTTAGTAGGTCAAAATTTTAAAATGTCACTTAGGAAGCTATTATGCTGCCCAAATTTTTGAGGAATTTATAATAGCCCATTAAATGGATTTTAGGATTGAACAAACCCAGGAGAATAATGCCTAAGTTATAAACTGAGGATTTAAGATATATTTGATTAAATATTAAATAATATGTAAGTGTTAAACGAATGCAAGTTTAAAGCACTTTCAAAATGGGTGACCTAATGGGAAGTGTATCGACTATTAGGTTTCTTTAGGAATCTAGTACGGGGCATCACATTGGGTGGTATCAAAACATAGGTTAAATGTTCCAAGGTGTTTTACATGAGTGTTAGTGTCTAGGAGTTGATTATTCTAATATGCTATATTGTAATGAGGTTGATAGGTTTTGTATCTTTTGTAATTAATCAAGATAAGTGATAGAGCACTAAAAAAGCGAGTAAAAGAAGTAGCCATTTGTGCTCCTACTAGTATGGAGGGAGTAGGTGGTGCAGCCATGCCTGAGTCTAGTAATGCTACACACAGGCCACAAGCTTGTACATAGCCATAGACATAAGGATCCCTAGTGCTATTACAATAGATAGTAGATTTGCTCAGACATACCAAAGTATTAGTTCCACCTCCTCTACTAGCTCTAGTTCCTCCACCTCTACCCTCAGTTGCACTACAGAAGACATATATAGAGATAGTGAAGAAATAGGGGTTGTATACTTCTTGGGAGCTAAAGGAGATGATGTAACAAAAGCAGAATATTAGCTAAAGAGGATATTGAGGATACTAAAATAGCTGAAGTGCATAGTAAAAGAAAGTTTAAAGTGTACTACTTCTCTTCTATAGGAAGAGGCATTTCACTGGTGCGACATTATTAAAAAGAAAAAGACACCAACAAACCTTGGTTGGGAGTTCTTCTAGGAGGAGTTCAGAAAGAGATATATACCTGAATCTTATAAAGATAAGAAGAGATGAGTTTTTTTAAGCTGAAATAGGGTCGGAGATCAGTGTCTAAATACAACAAGGACTATGCCAAACTCAGTACATATGCAGAGGAACTTATTCTTGTTGAGGAAGAAAAATGCAAGAGGTTTGAAAAAGGCCTCAATGTAGAGTTGAGAATGCAAATATTCACTACAAAAATAATAAATTTCTCAACTCTGAAGTCAACTGCATATAGCATAGAGGAAATGACACAAGATAAGAGGGAGGTTTTACAGAGAAAAAGATAATTCATTATAGGGCAATCTAGTGTAGCCAAGTGCCAATAATAGGTAGAGAGACACAATCTCATCTGGGGCACTAAACATATAGACAAGTGTAGGTTTAGAGGTTTGGGCAAGCATCAGTATCTAGACCAAGACAACCATAACTTGTTTCTAGTGCTCTTGCCACTGTGGCTAGAAATGTACCTCTAACTTATGGCATATGTAATAGAAGACACTTGGGTTAGTGTAAATAGGCCAAGATAGAAGGATATTTTATCTATTAGTCTAAAGACCATTATAGAAGGGTGTGTCCTTAGAGATAGACAGAGGGTGCCCATATCTAGGCATTGGCAACACCTTAGAGTAGGGTGTAAAGACAGATTAAAGGTGATAAACCTAGTAGCAATAGTTAGGGGATAAGGTCAAAAGCATGTGCACTAGCTAGATAGTATGTAATCAAGGCTCATGAAGAAGCAGGAACTCCAAATGTCAATATTGGTACTTTTTACTTATTTGATATTCTATTTTTGGCATTATTAGACCCAAGATCTACTCATTCTTACATATGCACTACATAAGCATATGATAGAGGATTACAACTAGAACATGTAGACATAGATATCCAAGTTAGTAATATAATAAGATAGAGTGTGGCTATGAACAAAGTATACAAACACTATCTATTGGTAATTCATGAATAATTATTTTTTGCTTATCTGATTAAACTAACTTTCCATGAACTTGATGTTATCCTAGGAATGGATTGGTTATCTGAACACCGGGCTATAGTTGATCACAAATATAAGAAACTAACCCTTCAAACTATAGAGGGACAAGAAGTGACAATTGTAGGTTAGAAAAGTTTTTTGAATAATCTCATCTCAACTATTACAATAAGAAGACTTATTCATAAAAGTTATGAGGCATACCTAGCCCATGTCATTAACACTAATACTTCTACTCTGAGCCTTGAATAGATCCCTATAGTTTTTGAATTTCCTAATGTTTTTCTTGATAAGCCGCCAGGATTACTTCTATAGAGGGAACTTAACTTTGGAATTGAGGTGTGTCCTGGTATAATTCCTATATCTATCACTCCTTATAGAATGACAGCTACTAAGTTGAAGGAACTAAAGGTGCAATTGCAAGAAATGTTAGATAAGGGTTTCATCCAACCTAATACTTCACCTTAAAGAGCACTTATTTTGTTTGTGAAGAAGAAAGATAGGCCGCTTCAATTGCGTATTAATTATAGGCAGTTAAATAAAGTGACTTAAAAATAAATACCCTTTGCCCAGAATATATGACCTTTTTTTATTAGCTTTAAGGTGCTAGGGTCTTTTCTAAGATTAATTTGAGATCAGAGTACCATCAACTAAGAATTAAGGAGGTTGATATTACTAAAACTGCTTTCAGGACTAGATACGAGCATTATGAGTTCCTCGTGATGCCATTTGGACTCACTAATGCTCCAACAACTTTTATGGACCTAATGAATAAGGTATTTCAACCATACCTAGATCAGTTTGTGGTAGTGTTCATTAATGATATTTTGATATCCTCTAAGACTAGAGAAAAACTTGAACAACACCTCAAGGTTGTGTTACAAACTCTTAAAGAGAAACAGTTGCATGCCATGTAATGCTTGTGAAACATAATTTCATGAATTGTACTTTTTGAGGGATAAATAGTGTTCCCAAAGGTGCAGGGCACTGTGTAATGGCTATAAGGGGCAAGTATTGCTCATAAAACTTTGATGAGCCAAAAATAATGAAAAAAATAATTAAAAGATTTGGTAAAACCAATAAAACATAATAGGCAGTAAATAAGTGAATAGTGACATAAAATGGGTTTATACCCGGATTGTTTTAGAATGTGCCCAGATGGACCCTAAAAATAGCATACCTTAAAGGTTAAAAATTCCAATGAGTCCATTTGAGAAAGAATTATAATATTCAGAGGTCATTTACTATTTATTTAAAACATTTTCATTTCGCAAGTGAATAGTGACCCTAGGTCAACTGTGGAATTTTGACCTAAAAATTTATGAGCCTTTAAAAGGGGATTTAATAAGGAATTATGGCATAAGAATTATAATTTTTAGAGGTTTAGAACAAAAGAAATGAATTTTTAAAGTTTGATACAAAACCATGCAAAATGAGGAATGAAAATCGAGGAATAAGTATGGGCCATTTACAAAAAATACCAATATAGTGTGCCAAGGACCATGTAACACAAAAAAAGAGCTTTCTTCTTCCTTAGACCAAAAATGGCCAATGCCATTCATAAGAAAAGCCTTTAAGGCTTCTCATTTTTCTAATCCCTTATTTAAGCACTATTTCTCTTAATTGACACACCTAAAAGAACCTCTATTGCCTAATTAAGACCATAGAAGTGGAATTTTGCAAGAAGGAAGGCTAACATAAGAGAAATGGTGATGGAGTAAATAGTTTCACACCAAAGGGTAAGTGAGAGAAATTGAATTTTTATTTTTGGTATATAAACTAAGGGTGATTCTAAGCCTTAGGGTCAAAATAGAACTCAATTTGGAGTTAAATTGAATTTTCTAGGAATTTATGAATTTTGTTTACATATTATATAGGCAAAGGAAAAACAAGCTTAGGAAAGGTGTCCACAAGTGGTGAATTGCACTTTATGGTAAGTGAATATGCTTTAAACATGTGTAAGGTTCATTGGCATGAAAATGTGTAAGAAAATCTTGTATGGAATATTGAAAATGTTATGAAATTATGTGTATTTGATGCCATAATTGAGCCAATTGGTGTATAAATGAATGTGAATAGTATTGAACCTATCACTTCCAAATGATATACATGCCAATTATGCATGAATGGATAAAAATTATGTGTATAAGTGAGTAGTGAATGAATGACTATAGTGTATAAGTATGAACAATACATGAAAATGTGGTTGAATTGCATGAAAAGAATATTTATGCTACAAGAACAATGGTGGCTGAAATATGTAAAGTGAGTGTGTGCATGTGAGATAGCCAAGAAGGAACATAAATTGACTTAAATTTATAAGAAAAGGATTTTAAGGAAATGTATAATGAATAAGAAGAAAAAAAAGAAAATATGAACATAAAATTTAAAAATGAGACTTTAGACACAAAGAATGTGCAATTAAATTGTAAGATGTGTTTTATGATGGAAATGAATTAAATGATAAGTACATGAGAAAAACTTAGTGGGGAGCCAAGGGAATGATCAATGACAGTGATTATGTAAATCATTGGTAAAAAGAAAAAAAGAAAAAAGGACTAAAAGAAAAATAAAAATGGATTGAAATCCTATATAGTTAGACACCCACTAGATAGGTTGACTGATTAGCTAGGAATAAAGCAGGTACTAGGTATGATTAGTTAGATCAATGCCCTTGTTATCATAAGTATGTAGGTTTAACTATAGAACAAGGTTCATAGAACCACTGTACATCATTTGATATAACTATGTAGGTACAACTATAGGATAAGGTTCATAGAACCACTGCATAATATAACAATAAGTATGTAGGTGCAGCTATAGGATAAGGTCCAAAATGTAGACCACTACACAATTAGGATTCCATTATCTTGTATAGTTAGGTGTAGTCTATCAGTATGGGCCAAATAAGGAAAAAATGAACCAAAAATAATACATTGCCAAATAATAAATTTATATAAAATGATCATAGAAAGCATAAATAAGTGGAAAAATGCAATGCATGATGTAATATTGCAATATATAAATGTATATGATAATTTCATTGCTTTGATTAATTAAATGATAAAATAAACTATTGTCTTTAGTTGAAACATCATGATTGCATGAAAGAATAAGTGATGCATACGTATGTTTACCTTATATTCACCACTAAGTTTTACTAAGCATATTTGTGTTCCGATGCACAGGTTAATGTTAGGATTATAAGAAATGCCTGAGCCTTGATGGCTAAATAAGAGTCTTTGAGGTATTATCTTTTGTCTTTTAACTATAATTTAGGGAGTGTACTCACGTATATGAAAAATAGAGTTATGGGATGTATATAGATTTTTATTATACATAGAAAAATGTATAACATTAATTGATAACCATATAATGAGGTAATGGAAATGCATGTCTAAAAAATGCATACAAATATTGTGTATCTCTATAATAGTTAATGAGAATAGGTCTAAGACCCTATGAAATTGAGTATTGGTATTGATATTATGATTTTGCATGTGAAATTATGGTTCATGATGATGCTAGAGGACTAGAGGGTCCAGAAGTTGTGGAATGAATGTATGGCATGTATAGAAGTCTATTTCTTTAAAAGAAAAATTTTGGTTTTGACCTGGATAGCCATTATATTGTCTAATTTTTTCAAAAAACTATTTTTTGTCAAACCAAATTATTTTCTTAGTGCTTCATAACTGTTATGAATTAAAAATAAAGAAATGATGAAAATATTTTAGACATAAATATGAAAATAAAAGAAAGTAATAAGTGTTAAACGAATAAACCTTAGGGAAAATCATAGGATGAGTGACTTTAAAGGGATGTTCATACTCTTATCAAATTTCCATAGAAATCAAGTAAGGATGTGACAAGCCAAGTTGAGTAAGTGTGAATTTTTGCTTAATGAAGTGGCTTTCTTAGGCCATATAGTGTCAGCAAAAGGTATCAGAGTTAATCCTAGCAAGGTTAAAGAAGTGTTAGAATGGGAAGCTCCAAGAAATGTGATAGAAGTATAAAGTAATCTAAGATTAGCTGGGTATTACAGAAGGTTTGTAAAAGGGTTCTCAATGATTGCAACACTTATGACAAGGTTGATTAGAAAGAATGTGAAATTTGAGTGAGATGATAAATGCCAAGAAAGTTTTGATATACTAAAAAAGAAGTTGACAAAATCTCCTATCTTGATTCAGCTTGAATAGAGTAAGGATTTTGTTATGCACAATGATGCCTCACTTAATGGATTGGGTTGTATGCTGATGTAAGAAGAAAAAGTTGTAGCATATGCTTTGAGACAGTTGAAACCACATAAGAGGAACTATCCTACCCATGATTTTGAATTAGCTGCCATTATTCTAGCCTTGAAAATTTAGAGGCATTACTTGTATAGTGAGAAATGTTATATCTATATAGACCATAAGAGTTTGAAATATCTACTGACCAAAAAGAGTTGAACTTGAGATAGAGAAAATGGCTGGAACAAATAAAAGATTATTTTTGCTTAATAGACTATCATCTAGGGAAAGCCAATATGGTTGTAGATGCACTGAGTAAAAAGTTCATAGTAATACTAAAAGCTATGAATGCTACACTAAGGTATATAGAGGAAGGTGTTATCTTAATAGAGTTATAGATTAAACTAGACTTTAAATAGTAGATATAAGAGGCACAAGGCAAGGATAGACAGTTGGTGTAGATTATAGGCAAAGTTAAAAAGGGGAAGGCTATAGGGTTTGAATTAAGTGAAGATGATTATTTGTATTACCATGGTAGGTTATGTGTACCTAGCACCGATGACCTAAGGCTATAAATACCGAAGGAAGCACATAAGGCTTCTTATTCTATACACCCTAGTAGTACAAAGATGTATTTAGACTTGAAGCCTCATTATTGGTGGTTAGGGATAAAGAGAGATATAGTAAAATACGTGGCCAGATGTCTAATAAGCTAGCAAGTAAAAATTGAGAACCAAGTTCCTTTCAGATTGCTACATTCTATAGCAATACCAGAGTGGAAATAACAAAAGGTTATAATAGACTTTGTAATGAGACTACATATGACCATAAATAAATGTGATGCCATATGGGTTATTATACATAGACTAACCAAGACAACACACTTTACATCTATTAGAATGGATTACCCTCTAGAGAAATTCACTAGGCTATACATAAATGAGATTGTGAGACTGCATAGAGTGCTAGTGGCTATCATCTCTCATAGAGACCCTCGCTTTGCTTCTAGTCTCTAGAAGAAACTATATGAAGCACTAGGCACTAGATTGACCTATAGTACGGCTTTTCACCCTCAGATAGACAGAAAGTTAAAAAGGGTAATACAAGTGTTAAAAGATATGTTATGTAGCTATGTCATTAGATTCAAAGGCAACTGGGACCAATACTTGTCCTCAGTTGAGTTTGCCTATAACAATAGTTATCAAGCCAGTTTGGGCATGGCAGCTTATGAAGCACTATATGACAAAAGGTGTAGGACTCCTTTGTGTTAGAGTGAAGTTGGGGAAAGAAAGATTTTAGGTATAGACGTGGTTAGAGATGTAATGGATAAAGTCAAGGTCATGAAAGAAAGGCTGAAAGTTGTTACTAATAGATATAAATCCTATGTTGACAAAAAATAGAGGGATATTGAATATGCAATGGGTGAAAAAGTGTTTCTAAAGGTATCCATCATTGAAGAAAGTACTTAGATTTAGTAAAAAGAGGAATCTTAGCCTTAGATTCATTGGCCTATATGAAATCACAAAAAGAGTGGAAATAGACTAGCCTTTCAACCTAAGCTGTAATAGATCTATGATGTGTTCCATGTTTCAATGCTTAGGTAGCATAGATCTGACCTCTCACATGTTGTTCTAGTAATAGATATTAAAATATAACCAGATCTTATCTATGAAGAAGAACAAGTGGAGATTCGAGCTCAAGAGGTGAATTAGCTAAGAAATAAAGCCATCCCACTAGTGAAAGTGCTCTAGAGGTATCATAATATAAAAGAAGCTACATGGGAACCTAAGGAGCATATAAAGGCTCAATATCCACACCTGTTCACACTAGGTAGTTTCAAGGACAAAATTTCTTAAGAGGGGAAAAATTGTAATGCCCATAAGTTAAGGTTCTATGAATAGTACCTTTGAGGCTCGAATAAGGTTCTCAAAGTGCCAGTTCACATTTATGAGGCTTGAGAAGGAGGCATATTGGTCATGAATCTTTGATTGACCATAAAATGATGAAAAAGACTTAATTTAAAATTTTAAAAGAACCAATAAATTATTTTAGGCCAAAACCTAGTAGGTCATTATCTTAAATGGACTTGGGCTAAGAATGACTCGAGATATGCTTGGATAGACCTAAAAAAACATACCCTAAAGGTCAAATATTTCCTTAAGCCCAATTGAGAAGGAATTTAGAAATTTCATGGTCATTTGCTATTTTTCCTAAATTTTTAGATTTACACGTAAATTGAGGTAGTTAGTTAACTATCCTACCGATGGAATTTAGCCATGAAATTTAACGAGGGCCTAAATAGTCTTAATTAAGGATTTTTGAAACAAATGTAATGATTTTTGGTTGTTTGAGTGAATTTTAAAAATTTCTCAAAGTTTTAACTGAAATTAAGCATTTTCGGGAAGCTCGAGTGATATGTGTCTCCACTAAGCTACCTAGCCACACTATATAAGGGCCATAATGCCACCTAGGCATCCACTTGGAAAAGTCCACTCACCATCTCATTTTCCCCACCATTTCTTTCTTCCTTCAACTGATGCCTCCTCCCTCTCTTTTCCTCCATTTTTATGTCCATCCAAGCTCCATTCCTCCCTAAATAACCACCAAATTTTCTATTAATGAGTTAAGAATTGGTCTTTGAAAGTTTAGGAAGCCATAAACAAGTATAGAAGTCAAAAAAATTCAAGGAAGGCTTGAATGTACAAAAGGGGAGCTAAAATTTAGGTTTATGTATAAGTGGTTTTCTTCCCTTTTTATTTTATTTCCTAGGGGACTTCATCATTCTAAGGATGCATATGCTCTTGGATTTTTGTTTGGGGACCTATATAATTTTCTCAAAATTTTCTAAGTTTTGCTTGTGTGTATGTAAGCTTATGGCAAAGCGATGCTCAACAAGGAAAATAAGGGTACTAAAGGGAGAGCAAGACTCCATTTCAAGTGAGGTATGTGAATTTAATGCATTTAAAGCATGCCATAGTTATTTTCATTTGCACATTAGGTGAAATAGTTGTATAGAATTGGTAGTTATGGTGGTTAGGGTATGTGTAAGTATGAAATAAGCTTTCCTTGATGTTAATTCTATGGTAATTAAGTGATTTAGGGTTTTTTTAATGGAAGGAATGCATAAAAAAGTATTGCCTCACCATGGCTGAGAGATGTGTGTGTAGGTGTGTGTAATGTTAAGGCATGTGTATGTACAGTTTATGATGGCCATTAATGTGTATGCTATGAGATTCAATGGTTTGTGTATGTGTATGGTGAGACATGGCATGAGTATGAGTGGTCCTTAATGTGGGTAAGAGGTGTGAGTATGGATTATAGCTTATATGTTGTGTATATGATATAGGCATTATGGTAGAATTTGAGCATTGGCATAGGAGTGGATGCATAAGTGGTGAATAAAGGGGAAAATGCATGTACATATGTGTGACATGTAGGGCCAAGGCATGTGTGTATATGTTATGGCATGACATGTGTGGTGAAGGCATGTGTGGGTTATATGATGGCATGACATGCATGACCTGAGGTATATACATGTATACATATACTAAAATAATGCTATATGATATGAATATATGATAACATATGGTAAAACATATGTCTATGGCTATAAACAAGGTATGGTCGAGAGGATGTATACCATGGGGTAGCATGGTAAGCATGATATGATGTGGTAGGTAATGTGCATGTTTGGCATGATAACATAAGCATGTGATGCATGGCATGGAATTAGCATGAGGTATGTGTAATCATAAATAGATATATGGCATGTAAAATGTCAAGCTTGGTGTGGAAAATGGGACTAAGAATTGGTGTAAAAAATGGCTTGAAAATGGACTTATAAGCATAGGTAAAAGTGATCTAAAGATGCCACAAACTTGAGATAGTATTTAAGTAATATGTATGATAAATTGGAATGTATTTTATGCCAAGGTTAGAGGCATTATGAGATGTATGACATGAGATGATATGTGGCCTATAATGGCAATTGAATTGGCATGAAATGGTACCTAGTGAATAGTGCCTATGGACCTATAACAGTTTACGAAAATGAAAAAGTGACCTATAATAGTCTCATAAAAATGGCTATTTAGAAATAGACCTATAAATAACCTTGGAATAAATATAATTAGGCTTAAATTTATGGCATAAAATAGGCTTAACCTATACTTATAAATGCCTACTGAAATGAGCTAAAATTTTCTTAGTAAATGACCTGTAATGGTCCAGTCGAACAAAAACGGACCCGTAACTATTTGGGTCAAAATTTGACTACGGAAATAAATTCATAAATGACTATTAATAGATTATAAATATTATAAAATGGTGATCAATAAGTAAATGGACATAAAATAAGGATAGATAGCCCATTAGTTAGACACCAATCAACTTAGGAATTAGTAGCTGCTAAATTTTTTATTGATGATTGTTGGATTTGGGAGGTCTATAGACTGATCCTTAGTATCCATATTGTGATGTTTGTTTGTGATTATTAGATTTGAGAGGCCTATGGATTGATCCCTAGTATCCATGTTGTGATGTTTGGTTGTGATTGTTGGATGGGAGGTCTACGGATTGATCCCTGGTATCCATGATGTGAAGTTTGAATGTGGTTATTAGATTTGGGAGGTTTACTAACTGATCCCTAGCATCCTTGTTGAAATGATTTTTGATTTTAATTAGATTTGGGAAGTCTACGGACTGTTCCCTAGTATCCACTATCGAATTTGGGAGCTTCTAGTAAATTAATCCTTGCTATCAGACTAAGTCGATGCAACAGTTGGGATCTAGAATGTGGGCCACTACATAGTTTATATTCCCTCTTGGTATAGTGTCTTAAAGTATAGTCTACTTAGTCAATCGTATTTAATAAATTAAATGTTTTGCCTAGTGATAAAAAATAACAAGACCTGTATGTATGACAATTTACAATGATAGGCAGTATAATTAATTACATTATGATATTGATGAATAAAATATTATTATTTTGCTATATTAATACTATGCATTACATCTCTACATCTATGGCATGTTATTTCATCTGAGTGTCTACATGTGACATGTTTTTAATGTAATAAATTCACCACAAAGTTTTATACTCAACGTTCTAGTGTTTTGGTCTGTATGTAATAGTAAGTAGTAGTTCAGCCTCAAGTATTATACAGTGTAGTAGTAAAGGCATAAAAAGGTATGACGTGTTGCATTTTAAATGGTTTTTGTACACACTCATATAAATACTATAGGTTATGAGTCCAACAAGCTTAGAAGCCATAGGTGTCTATAATAATAAGTCATACATGTGATGTAAATAAATTGGTTGTTGAATGGTTATAATCTATATCTTAATTTGATATTGTAGGGCTGAGGCTTATGTGATGATGTTATTTTTGTGATATATATGTTGATGATGAAGGACCAGAGGGGTCCAGAAGGTGAGAGCAAAAGTGTTAAAGGTTATTAGAAGTGTTTTTTTACAGGTTGAAAATTTTTAGAATGTCACCAAGGTAGCTATTGTGCTTCCCAAATTTCTATAGATTTTATAATCGGCATAAAATGAGTATTTGGATTTAATATACCCTGAATGGAAATGTCTAAGTGATAGACTAAACTTTTAAGTAATAACTATCCAACTAATGAATGTTCCATTAGTGTTAAGGAGTGAAGGCCTGAGGCAATTTTAGGATGGGTGACCTATGGGAAGTGCATCATTTGTCGAGTTTCTTCAGAAATATGATAGGAGGTGTCACACTTAACATCCCATTTTTAGCTAAAAAAATCATATATTACATACGTATAATATAAATGTGTGATTTCAGCTCAAAAGTCTATCTCATATACTGATTTCATTTAATGGTTTTTAACATATCGAAACACTAAATTCATCTCCAATATGCTCTACACATCTTTAAAAGCTTATCATAGACAACATATTACTTAAACTTTACATTTTTACTTTGCATCCCATATTAGGCTTATCATGTACATCCTATATACATCTAGCATTTATAATGAGTTTCGGCCCAAAGACTCTTTCTAACCCTTAACTTCCTTTTTATCATTTTTAACATTTAAAACACTAATTTTTTTTATTCAATAACAATTTTATTTAACAATTTAAGATCGATATTCTTCTTAAGCCCATGTTTAATCACATTATGTAAACTCAAGCACTAGAACATATGAGAACATACACATATGTCTATCTGAGGTTTCAACTATAGCTACATCTCACATACACAAATCCATTATTTATTTCCATATCTATTTAACAAGAAATATAGGTTTTGGCCATGCTAAAATTCATTAGCAATTCAATACACACACACACACACACACACACATATATATATATATATACACACACACACATATATATATATATCTCTCTATATATATATATATATATATATATATATATATATATATATATATATATATATATATATATATATATACATGTATGTA
>CANXYI010710727.1:0-14710 GCA_948208565.1 Hura crepitans
TTTAATTTAGAAGAATTGGGGGCAAAAATAGAATATTAAAAGCTAAATTACTCTCAAAAAATTGAATTAAAAAGGGTATTAGCAATAGAAGATTCTTTTCCCATATAAAAGGCTACCAACTTACAAACCATAAAAATTAAGTAGCTCAAAAAATAATCCTAGCAAATTAAATTTCACAAAAGGTTTCAAAAATCCCGAGCTCCAAAAAAATATCAAAATATTCAAATATAAATAAACATGTTAAAGTGACTTTCTAAATCTTTTAAAAGACATTTCAAAATATACATGAAAATTTATTGGGACTAAACTCGACCCTAGCCACCCGTATACAATGATTAAGCCTGATTACCATCACAAAAATTGTAAATTTTGAGATCAATGATAACCTATGAGAAAATTGTAGTCACAAAAATCGTCAGAACTATCACCACTTATAGAAAGGTTATGATTCTAAAAACACTAATATTAGAATCACTCAAAGAAAGATTCTGATTTTAAAAATGCAACTGTGATCACTCACATAAAGATTACTATCTTGAAAAAATGTAAAATTGCTGAAAATTAAAACCATTCGAAGGAAAGTTTTGATTTCAAAAGACATCAAACTCCTAAATTATGATCACTCATAGAAAAATCAAGATCTTGGGAGACATCAAAATATTGAATCATCATCACTCGCAAGAAGGTTACAATTTTGAAAGAATTAATGGAAAAAAGGCAAAAACAACTGAGATAAGAAAACACAAAAAAAAAAATAGAGAGAAGAAAGTAAAGAGAAATAAAATAAAAATGAAGAAAAACACATAACCAAAAATGAAGATGCAGCAGTAAAGTAAAACAAGCAGATGAGTATAATCAAGAAGCAAAAAGCACATCACCTTTAGCAAAAAAAATTAGCAGCAGAAAAAAGGTAACATTCTTGATCCTAGATGATTTCTCTCTAATATTCTAAAGTTAGAAATTCATTTTCAAATATTATATGAGGTTAGTGTTCGATCTACATAAACATCTCATCTTTTATATGTTGTCAACCAAGAAATCCCTCTCTATATGCATCATAAAAGTTAGGTCTAATTTTTATGGTAGATAAGGAAGGTCAGTAAATGATCTAGTGATTTCTAGGTATTGTGATATTTTATATCTGATATAAGTGGGTAGAATATAATTTAAATGAGTGAATATGATGAAATCTTGTCCTCACATTAAGTTATACATGTTATTACTTTAAATCGGCATAGATCTTTACCCTAATCCTAAAATAGGCAACTATTTACTACTTAAATGGTAAGTTAGTTTGTAAAATATTCAATCGGCCAATAAATCATGTTGTTTTAGCATCCAAAATATAAGACTACTAAAAAGCATGATATAATCATAGGCTGCCTACATTTCCAGCAAACACAACTGAAAATAGGTAACTTATGAGCTATCAACAGATCAAATACCTCATAGTAAATAAGTAGTAAATGCTGCCAAGCATTTTAGAAAGGGTAAAACATTTAGGGTAACTTAAAGTAATAAGTTCTATTAGCCCCAATCATTATAGGACATGAAATAAAGATGTCTCATTCTAAAAAATAGAGAATGAATTCAAAGATAAAAGTAAGAAGACAATTTAATGACAAATAAGTTTACAAAGAATTCTAAACAAAGAAAAATACAAAAAAATGTTTTAAAATATTAAAAAAATAGTTTCAAATAAAGAGAGACATCATATTATTTGAAAATGGGGCCCAGTTATAGTTTTTATTAGTTTATCTAGAAATAGTAGTGGCAAGGAAAAGATGAAATGAGAATTCTGAAGCAAAAAGGGAAAATGCTTAATTCAACACCAATTTGAAACGTGTGAATTAAATTAACAAAGTAAGTAGTAAGCTTAGATATTAGATGAATGTTGATGCTAAGTAAATACACAAGCACATGTGATTAAATCCTAAATTTGTCTAACAGCAAGCAAGATCCCAAAAATAAAGATAACATAAAACAAACATGTTGATTTAGATATGGTTTCTAGTAATCATCTTCGTAATAATCCATAAGAAAAATTAATAAGTAAAAACTTGTACGTCAAAATGGATAGTAATCCGGCATAATAAACAATCATCATAAGGTTAAGGTCTTTTAACAGGTTAAATAAAAAGCTCAAATAAATCTCAATTAGTAGAAAAGTAACACACATAATCACATGCATATAGTTCAAAACTCATGCAAGTAAATTGTAGATACTTTCTACTAGCACTCACAACCCAATGGTAAATCTAAATAAAATAAATAAAAGGTAAAAAATTGAGCTTAACATCTAATTTCAACAAACTAAGAAGGCATATAAGGCTTCAATTCTCAACCATTCTAGAAAAATACATAAAAAGGAGATTAAAATAAATACAAGAATAAATAGTAAGGAGTATAAAAAAGTATCAAACAATTGCAAGAACTAAAGTCATTACATAAAAATGATGACATCAAGCCAATACCATCAATAAATCTTTAAATAAAAATTGAGAAGCTAAAAACTTAAAAATGTGATCAATAAAAGCTCAGAAAATATAGGAATTACATATTCCAAATTCATATAATGAAGTCTAAAATATCTAAATACTTTAAGGCTAACAACAATTAGAGGAATAAAAAAGGATGCATCTTAATATAAAAGAATATGAGTTCAACATGAAACTCCAGAATTAAGGATATTAGAAGATTACATATAGCTATATTGTTTCAAGGCTTCTATTCTATTTAACTAGGTGAAATGGAACCAGCAAAATGAAAAATCATAGTAACCAGTAATCTGGTAAAACCTAAAATTAGAAATAAAACTTCAAAGTCAACAAAACCTCAACTAAGAGTCAGAATTCAATAGGAAAGAAGAAAATTATATAGTGTAATTAAGAATCTTATTTAAGTTAAAATTTAAGATGAATAACCTCAAATATACACATGAATGATAAATCATAAAAGTAATCAAGCATACAATTAAATACAAATAAGCCTTTAAGAAACCAAGAAAACAAAGAAGGAAGGAGCTTTAACTTAGAGAACTCAAAGATTAGTAATCTATAACATACAAAGGTCAAACTTTAAATATCATAAATATTATATTAAAATATTTCTAAAGCTAAGATAAAAAAATCTCAAATATCCAAAAGAACATATCAATAGATCTATACAAGATAGAAAGCTAAAACTTTTAACAAAATTAGACAAAAATGTAAAAATTCACAATTCAACAATAATAACAGTTCTCTATTATGATAAAACCATTTACATGGCATTAAAATCAAATACATGAAATGAATCACAAAATATTAAAGTAATGAACATTATAAATAGAAAACATGGAAACTATTAAATAGCAAAATTATCTCAGTTAATAAAAAAATCCAAGTTAGGATAAGTGGTCAGCCAACAAACCTATAGTTTCCTTCACCCTTAAAAAAACTAAAAGGAAGTGGAAATCAATAATCAAACTAGAAAATGAAATTGAAATAGATAAAAAAAAATGAAAATTCACCTTGTATGATATTCCCTCTCCCCTGAATATAAGACTAAGCCTTATTTAAAAAAATAAAAATTTGTAAAAGAATTAAAAGAAAAATAGAAAACTATATTACAAGAGTTAATAAAAACCTAGAATTCTGGAAAAAAGAAGAAACATCTTTAATTCTTATTCCCAAATTGATATCTTTACACTTTAAGGAAAGTAATACATATCCCAAAAGAAGGGAAGAATTTTCTTTTGAATAAAAAAAATAGAAAGGGATTTATATTTTCCAAATTGAAATGAAAAAGCAAAGGAAATCCCAATCTTATATATTCTTGAAGCTGAATTAGGGTCTGAAAAATAGAGAAAGCACATAACTATTAGATTAACTTACCATATTTTTGCAACAAGCATGCTTCATCCCTTATATAGAAACCTTCAAATGCCCTTTTTGATTTTCTATTATAAGATATTAAGTCTATAATAAAAACCCAATATTAATTCGTGTTAAAAGAACAAAATTCCCAAAAGTTTGTAATGCAAAAAAATGTATCAGAATTCAATATACTTGGAAAAGTAGAAGCTTTAATCAAATCTCAATAATGTAAAAGCAAACAAAAGACATTTTTGTATAAATCACAATAAACAAAAAACCATAAACACAAAACAAAAAAGAAATAGTTCAAATATAAATCAGAATAAATGATTTTATAAGCAAATTATAAGGAATGATTTTAATCGAGAGCAAAATTAAGAACAACCTGAGTATACCTCAAAGACAAAGCCAAATATAATTTCACAGACCTTCATACAAATAAGTAACTATATTATAGAAATAAGTTGAAGCAGTAAATATAGAGTCGTAAAAGGTACTCACAAGCATACTAAAGATCATGAAATATTTAGCATTAAAGACACTAATTAGGAAATGCTTATAGAAGACAAA
The DNA here is from genome assembly GCA_948208565.1 of Hura crepitans. Classification (NCBI taxonomy): domain Eukaryota; kingdom Viridiplantae; phylum Streptophyta; class Magnoliopsida; order Malpighiales; family Euphorbiaceae; genus Hura; species Hura crepitans. Next base: position 4,428 of record CANXYI010710727.1, read on the forward strand.
AACACATTTCCTAGTTACCAATCTTTAACATCTAGAAAGCTTATTATAGAGGAAACAATGAATGTCAGTGACAAATTAATCCAAAATAGACTCAAAATATAGGCATAACCGAACAAATATTAAATATAAACAATAATCTAGGAATAGCAAAAGGAATTTTAGTAGACTTAGCTTGAGATGGATCAAAACTACTTTTCCTTTTGCTTCTATCATTCACCTAAATAAACTAAATCAGACCTTGCAATACGTATAAAGCAAAGAAAAAGAAAAAATAGAATAAGAGAAAAAGAATATAAGAGTTCACCTTATGATGGTTAGGAATTAAGTCTCTAAATATAGAAGTGAATTGTCTATCAAACACAAAATAGGAACCAGATGACCAAAATTTGAATGGGGTCTTAGTTCCCATAGAAAAAGCCTAAATCTTCAAGTTCACAAAAAAGAAACCCAGCCAAAAAACTTAAGAATGACATGTAAAATGGGGAATCAAAAAATAAAAGCAATAAACACTACATGCAACAACAAAAAAAGGAGAAAACCAAAATAAAAGTAGAATACAAAAGACATAAAAGAGTAAAAAAATAATAGTGTTGGCTACCAAATAGAGGTAGAATGATGGATGACAATGGCGGAGAAGCCCCTCAACGTACATGGTTTCTAGGGAGCCAAGAGTTTTTGCAATTTTCAAAGGATATCGGCAAAAGAAAGAAAAAGAAAAAAAAAAGAGATGAGAACAAATAGCACAACAAAGAGAGATGAAGGAGACAATAAAAGGAAAGAAGAAGAAAGAACAAATAAAAGAGAAATGGGAGGAGTTGCTGTCGAAAAAAACTAAGGGAGAGATAAAGGGGATTGTACAAGGAAGAAGAAGATAAAGGAAAGAAAAGAAAGAAAAGGAAAGAGCAAGTGTCAGCAGAGAGAAGGGGAAAAGAAAAAAAAATATTTATACCTAGGATTAAAATAACAAAAAGACTAAATAGTCCGTGTCCTATAAACATTAAGAAGATCTTGAAAAAGTGTAAAAGGTTAATTTCCAATTAAGAGAAAGGTTTTAAAATAAAAGATTAGGGATTAAAATTTTATTCACCTTTCTTTTAGCTTTATCTGTCTAAATAATATCATTTTAATCCTCATAAAATTTTATTTCAATCAAGTTCAAAATTCATTAAAACTTCATTAAGACCTCTAAAATAGTCACAAAATATAAATTAAAAATAGAAAAATATATGTTAATAATATTGAATGGTAATTAAATAATAATTGAAAAATAAATCTTATTAATTTGCAACAATGTAAACAAAATTAATTATCGAAAATAAAATCTTTGAAGCCAATTGATGCATATAAATTAGATAAAGTTGTAAATTAAATATTTATTCATCACATCCAATCTTAAAAATAATCTTTAAATATAAAGAATGATTCAATAAATAATTATAAAAGATAAAATTATAAAACGACATCTAAATAAAAGAATCTGAAATTTTTAGAATTACAAATTTAGAATATATAATAATAAATTATAGCATTATAAATTTAGAATATATAACAATAAAACTTAAAAAAAATTAAATCAATTTATAAACACTTGAGATGAAATAATAAGTATAAACCGTAAATGAGTAAATATATACTTTGCATAATGATTATTTATACTTTATAAAATTCTAATTTGAAAGAAATTAAATTTATTTTGAAGTAGTAAATAAATATGAGTTATTGTAAAATGGATCTTTATAATTGATAAGGTCTCAACTTATCATGATCAGTGGATTTAGCCTATAAAGCCCAGTTGGCTTTGCATACTCTCAAGACCCAAGCCCATTCATTTATATCTGTACATATGGAAGCCATCCCCAAATTAAGGACCAGCTACCTACCACAAGAAGCGCTATAAATAGTAGCATTTACTACACTTTAAAGGCAAGTGTTCTTTAACGCTAATATTACTCTGCTCAAATTTTTTCTAGACTTTAACTTAAGTATCGGAATGTTCTTCTCGAACATACCCCGAGGTAGAGTTCTTTTTACAAGCTGGTGTAATTCCAGTGCAGACTTTCGACTTATCCCATTTACTCCATATCAAAGTTTACCATTTGGTGCTTTTATTGAGAGCCAGCATGGCAAAAACTTTGAGACATCTCTTGTCTCAAAAAAATAATATGAGCCAAATCCTAATTACGCTGAGGGCAAGCTTATTCAATGAAGGGTTGAGTAGAGAAGCACCTACTGTAGGCACTTCAATAACTTTGGAAGTGCTTCGATGGCTTTTTCGAGGTTTTTAGGAAGATATTAAATCGAAGTTGCTCAAAGAGTTGAAACCACAATAAGACATTGCAGGCAACTATGATGTTGTATATAAGGCTAAAAAAGGGAAAGGGAAAATTGAGTCGAAAAACAAAGCACAAGAAATCTGAATCCACTTGTTATTCCTCTCTCTCAGAGAGCGATGAATCTAGAACCAAAAAGTCTAAAAGGATTTCCAAGAATGAAACATAAAGCAAGCATGTTAAGGTTTTTTAATCAGAAGAAGCTTTTAACAACTTATTTGTCTGAGCAATTAAGAAGTATAGGTTGGGACATCCTAAAAAGCCTGACTATGAAGGCAACATAGACTCACCCTTTACGAATCAAATTTAAGAGGTTTCTTTCCCTTAGTGCTTTAGGGAGATCAAAATGAAGAAGTATAAAGGCCGATCGGATTCGAGGAATATTTGGCTGAGTATCGCACCTTATCCATATGCAAACCTTCAAAGATGCACTTGTATGCAAATTTATTCCCTCTACTTTAACGGATGACGGTTTATAATAGTTCTATGATTTACCTCTGAAATCAATATCTTTATTTAAGCAATTATCAGAGTTATTCAAAACTAAATTCATCATACAAATTTGAACCAAGAAAACTATCACTGACTTGCAGGGTATAATACAGGGTGAAGATGAAAGCCTGTGAGATTTCATTAAAAGATTCCAAGAAAAAACGTTCAATGTTCAAAATTTTCACAGCGAGGTGGTAACTATTATAATGATTAATAATGTGAGGAACACATGGTTGTATAACTGTTTGATGACAAATCATCTAACGGAATTCAAGGAATTAATGGATAAAGCAAAATCATTCATAGCTCTAAATGATGTAAATGAAGATAACAGTCGATACAATCTAGAGTTACACATTACCCGGGGACATAATTCCCCCCCATCAAAGTGAATGACTATGCGATATCCTTTATTCATCACCTCAGGTAAGAAGTTCTCCCCAAGACGGCATCCCCTCAAGGAAGAAATAAAGAAGGAAGGCAAATTTCACCCCTTTAAGTGTTGATCCACATTGAATTTTGATGTGGATTAAAGAAAATCATGAAAGGGTAAATTGGCCAAAGAAGATGGACCACTACACTCTTATAAGGAGAGATAAAAGTAAATATTATGAATTTCATAAAAACATGGGCCATAATACAAATGAATGCAGGGCTTTAAGGGATGAGATAGATAGGTTAATTAAAAAAATCTTTAAAAATATGCTTGGACTCTATCAAGTCCAAAAAATAATAGTCCTCTTCAATAAAGTTTAGTTGATTAAATTCTGAGGAGGAGAGAAGAAAGCCAAAAATTGCTAAGACATGACAAGGGGCTGAGGTTATCTAAATGATAGTTAATGACTCTTCATATAGTGAGTCTCATTCTAAAAGGAAACAGGGGATAAAGGGAGTACATTTTTTTTCTAGTTCAGAGTGCTACCAACTATTTCAATTTTCATCAAGGATGTTCAAGACCTCAAGGTCCCTCATGAAGATGCCTTAGTGGTATAAAGGTATATCGCTAATTTCCTAGTAAAAAGAATACTTATGGACAATGGCAACACTATTAATCTATTGACTTTAGAAGCTTATAAGAAGATGAAGCTACCAATGAAAGATCTTAGGTAAATCAAGATGTCATTAATGGGTATCGAGAATGCTTCTATCCTGGTCATTGGGTCGGCAAACCTTTATGTGGAGTTAGGAGATGAGGCAACTACTTATGTAAGTAAATGCACTTTCATAGTGGTGGATACTCCATTTTCCTATAATGTTATTCTTGGTAGATCGATGCTCTTTGAATTAAGAATTATTACTAGCATTAGATATCTTGTCATAATGATCCCCACACAAGAAGGAATTGCAATAGTGCAAGGCAATCAAAAAGCTGTCAGAGAAGCTTATGTAGCCAGTGTGAAGGATTGCAATAATAAAAGACTTGCTTAATCGAGAGGATTAAGGATGAGAGGAGCAATATCAAGTATAAGCCAACGAAAAAATTAGTTAAAAAGCAAATAGCTCCAGGTCGTGAGGTGGTAATAGGCAATGAATTGCTAAAAGCTAATAAAAAAGAGATTTTGTAGGTTTTATGTATCAATCAACAAACATTCACCTAGTCTCAGGTAGAGATAACAAGGATTGACCTAGAAATAATGTCGCACAAGCAAGACTAATCAAGCAAAAACTTCAGCAATATCCCTCAAATAAGTTAAAATTGATATCAAAAGAACCATAGAGATTGCTAGATGTGAGAGCCATTTGAGAAGTCTCATACCCTGAGTGGCTAGTCAATGTTGTCCTGCTTAGGAAAAAAAGTAGGAAGATAAGGATGTATGTCGACTTCAACGACTTGAAGAAAGCTTGTTTGAAAGATAGTTACCTTTTGCCTCATATTGATAGGCTAATTAATTTTATGGTAAAGTATGCAGTCTATTTCTTCCTTGATGCCTATTTTGAGTATTATCAAATACCCATGTATTGGCGAGATAAGGAAAAGACTAGTTTTATCATGCATGAAGGCATATTTTGTTATAATATAATGCCTTTTAAGTTAAAGAATGTAAGATCCATATATCAAAGGCTTATGAACAAAATGTTCAAATATCTAATTAGGAAACTAATAGAGGTCTATATTGATGACATAATTGTCAAAAGTAAGTTGGTATAGAATCATGCTTTAAACTTAGCAAAAGTATTTAAAATACTGAATCAATATAAGATGAAGCTAAACTAAAAAAAAAGTACATTCGGTGTATAAGCTAGCAAATTCCTAAGATACATGATATCTTAAAGGGGTATAGAGGCTAATCTAGAGAAAATTCAGGCAATTCTTGGTATGTAAGCTCTAAAAACCATCAAAGATATTCAAAAGCTTAATGGTAGAGTTACTGCACTTGGTAGGTTCATATCTCAATTAGTAAAAAAGTGTTTGCCTTTCTTTTAATTGTTGCACAAAAAGTAAAATTTCAAATGGAGTAAGGAATGCCAAAAAGCATTCAAGGAATTGAAGATCTCTCTGATAAAGCCCCTCTTCTGAGGAAGCCAAATGAGGGTGAAGATTTATTCCTTTACCTTTCAACATCTAGTCAAGTGGTAGTAGCCGTTTTAGTCAAGGAGAACCAAAAGGTGCAAAGACCTATATATTATGTTAGTCAAATTCTACAAAGTGCAGAGCTGAGGAAAAACTTGACTGAGAGAGTTGTTATGGCTTTAGTAATGGCGATCACCAAGCTGAAACATTATTTTTAGTTTCATAAAGTGATAATCCAAACAAATTAACCATTGAGAAAGCTTTTGCAGCACCCAGACGCTAAGAGTAGGCTGGCTAAATGGGTCATTAAGCTTTAATCTTATGACATAAGATTCAAACCTCAATCAGCTATAAAGGCATAGGCCCTTATAGATTTTGTTGCTGAATTTAGTGATCCGGATGCGAACGTGTCCTTACAAGTTCGAAGCATGGTAATATAGGAGTTATGAGTAGATGGAGCATCCCAGGAAGCAAGAGCAAGCACAAGAGTCATATTGCAAGACCCAATAGGTATTTCTTTTGAATATGCCTTGAGATTGAGCTTCAATGCCTCCAATAATGTCATAGAGTATAAAGCATTACTAACTGGCTTAAGAATAGCAAAAGAAATTAAGCCAAAATCTTTGCTGACCAAAAGTTACTCTGAACTAGTCATCTAGCAAATTATAGGAAACTTCAAAGCTAAAGAGGCATATTTAAAGAAATATTTAGAAAAAAGTAGAGAGGTTGTTACAAAGTCTTAAAGAGAAAGGCACTAAATGGGAAATAAAAAAGATCCCCAGAAAGGATAACATGAAGGTAGATGCCTTAGCTAAGATCACTGCCATTAGAGGGTCCAAGACTTTAAAAAGACTTATGACTAAAGAAAAATATGCATCGTTAATTCAGGAGGATAAAGAGGTGAAGGAAATGGAGATGGAGGTGACATGGTACAACCCAATTATCAAATATCTCTAGTCAGGCACACTGCCTCCAAAGGAAGCTGATGCTAGGAGAATCTCTAAAAAGTCACTTGAATACTCCATGATTGATGGGAAACTTTATAAGAAAGCCAAAAGTCATCTATGGCTTAAATGTATAACTCCAAAAGAAGGAAATTATGTCATTAAAGAGATTCACAAAGGGATATAGGGCTCATGAAGCAGCCCGAATGAAAGCATAAAAAGTAATGCATTCTGGTTATTATTGCCTATCTATCTTAAAGGATGCCAAGGAAATAGTCAAAAAATGCCCACAGTGTCAGATCCATAGCCGAATAACTAGAAAGCTTGGATCGGATTAGTAGTCTATTGGAATAGCTTGGCTATTCAATCAGTAAGGCATGTATATTCTTAGCCCTTTTTCCCCAAGGGAAGAGATAGCTGAAATTTTTAATTGTCACCGTAGATCACTTCACAAAGTGAATCTAGGCCAAACTGGTAATAACTATCACCACTACTCGGATATAACAATTCATATAGAGGAAAATTATCTATAAATTTGGGTTTCTTAGGGTAGTTATCACAGAAAATGGCAAGCAGTTTGACTGTTCGTCATTCTAAGAATTTTACAAAGGGTTGAATATTCATTTAAGGTTTACCTCAGTAGCTCATCCTTAATCAAATGGTATGATAGAGGTGTCCAATCAAACCATTCTAGATGGCTTAAAGAAGAGGCTTTATGATGTAAAAGGTTGTTAGTTGAAAGAGTTGAATAGCATGTTATAGGCATACAGGATAACGCCTCGAATAGCCATTGGTGAGATGCCTTATTAACTCACTTTCAGCTCAGAGGTAATGATTCTGGTGGAGATAGTCATTCCCTCTTACATAATAGAAATGATCAATTATGAGGAAAATCAGAGGGAAAAAAGGCTTGAGTTCGTCCTCCTTAAGGAGAAGCAGGAAAAAAACATTAGTCCAGATAGCCATTTGCAAGTAAAGAATGGCTAGATATTACAATTCTAAAGTTAAACTCAGAAATTTTAGCATTGGAGACAAAGTGCTGAGAAGATCTAACTTAACAAAATGAAGTGTAGGAGTTAGAAAGTTAATGCCTAACTAGGAGGGGGCATAGGAGATATCCGAGATCATAGGTCCGGGGACTTACAAGATCCAAACACTAGATAGATGCAGTGTCCTGAGAGCTTGGAATGTGGAAAGCCATAAAAGGTATTTTGCATGAGTTTTGTAAGAGACCTTTTTTATGCAGTCAAATTAAAAGAATGTATCCTTTAATGTTAATCCATTTTAATGAAAGAATAGATTATTTAGTAGCCCACAAGCAATTGGTGTTATTACTAGTCGAGGAATGTTTAACATAAGAGTTAGAATAAAAATAAAGCAGACCTTAGCTTGAGGTCATTTAATTGAGAGTTTCAATTTCTAAGGAAGAAGTGTTTTACGCTATCCCCTTGAAGATTATCATATAAAAAGAGGTGAAGGCATTTCACAATTGTTAAGATGAAGGGAAAAATTAGACAAGAAGAACACACATATTTTATTAATGAAACTCAATAATAATAACATATGTAAAAAAAAAAAAGAAGAAAAGAAGTGAGAGAACTCTAGCTAATCTATATACAGGGTGTCGGGATGGCCTTTTAGAGTTCCAGTAGAACGGATTAAAGGCAGGTGAGTATGTGTCTCAGATGTTCCTTCATGTTGAATATTATCAAGCACACTCTCACCTAAGCCACCTCTATGCCTTCTATCAGCTTCCCCTTCACCTTCTTTATCTTTATCCAGTAGCGCCTTAAGGAAGCTCAAGTCAGCATCGGGGAAATGCTCGAGAAGCGCAGTTTTAACTTTTCGCTAATAGTTCCCGATCTGACCCCCATTTCTTCGAGAATTTCATTCTCTTGGCTTTCTAAGGCATTCTTGTGGGCTATATAGGTGTCTTTAGAAGGTTTCTTTAGGGCCTCATACTCTTTTTGGACTTTTTGAAGCTACCTATTAAATGGTGCTACTTTACACTTGGAAGGGGCACATTTCTTGCAGAGGGAAGTTTCCACTCTGGCAAAATGCTGATTGGCAAAAACTAAGGTTACCCGAATTTCTTTAGTTTTTTTCTTCGTATTCTGATAGGCGATAATAAGCTCATTGTATTGTAATTCTAACTGAAGAAGATAATGTACACCCTATAAGGCAGTAAATAAAAAATGAAAAAGAGGTGAAAAACAACAAGCAAAATATAATAAACAAGCGATAAAGAAATTAAGGAAAAGTTGTTAAATTAGCAAGTCAAGATTACCTATAACAGATAGCCAGCGCCATAAATAGTAGAACCATGATTGCTCATGGATTTTATACAATCTATGTTTATAAGAAGCACTAAGTTCTTAATAAGGAATTTTTCCATAGAAATATTTAAGATGGTTACACTCTCTATGCCAACGTTCTCCATAATACCACCCATAATATTAGGCACACTAGTCAATTTTCTAAGTCTAAACTCTCATGTGCTGCTACTAGGTCCAATTAGAGGCTAGGGAATCAAGCTAGGTGAAGCTGTAGGTTACTCAGTCGGTGGAGGAAGCACCATAGTATTTACGATGCTACTTGTAAGGGCTCTAGAGGGAATGCTCTTAGAAGATGATTCATCTCTTATTGCTAGCACACGATGCCTGTTACCCTTGGGCATTACTCTGATAGCTCCTCCTTTATGAGGGGGATTCTCAATCACAGGAGTAGTTTCCTGACCCCTCCTTTGAGAAATCAACATTACCCTTCTGTTGCGCTCAGATCTTCTAGCCATATCTAAAAAAGTAGTCAAGGAAAGATAAATTAGTAAACTATAAAAGTGGAGAACAACACATGTAAGATGACATGCAAATAAAATAGGAAAATAGTTAAAATAAAGGGAAAAGAATATAAATCTCACCCTTGATGGGAGGATTTTCATCCAAATCTAGTAGGATAGTCTTCATAAATTAGAGCCCTCCACCTAGTAAAAGATTTAGGTCCCTACTTATGTGGGGAAAATCACTAGTCTCACCCCTCAGTATGTTAAAAGTGGAGGTCCGAACCTTTGGAAAGTCCACACATTATCTCCTTTCGATGAGGAAGTATCTTTGAAACCCTTATTAAATCTCGAGAGGTCGTTGAAAAATGCCCTACCCGAGTAGCTAGTGAAAGCTATGAAAGAAGCCTTCCAGGTGAGATAGAAAAAAACATTAGAAGAGGTTTATGGAGAAAGGGACATTATATTAGTGACATAATATTCGAAATGAAGAAAGAATAAGCCACCCTGTCGGACTTAATTGACTAAGGCAAAAAGTATACTCTTTCATTATGCTTTCATAAAAAAGAGAGAAAGGCAGACGAAAGCCGTACTCAAAAAAAATTTCAAAGAAAATGAAAATTTAGTTGTTAAAGGGACCCTGGTCGTAGCCCATACCAGCCGAGCATACAGTTAGAGAGTCATCATTCGGGACGTTATATTTCTCTCGAATGAGACAAAGATGGACATTTGTTACCTTGGATGGATTTCCTACCTAATCTTGGCTAAGATAAGGTGATATCACATTAGAAATCTCCCTAAACAAGGGTAACATACTTGGACTTAAGGGTGCTGAGGTTCCTAGCCCGAAAAAGATAGGCTAGAATCCCTATTACTCATAAGCCTAAGAGCCCTAAGTGATTCTATATTCCTAGAAGAAATATTAGTTATGCCCGTCCTAGCCATAATAGGCGGCTCATGGGCAATGGTGGGGTAATTTGCTCTTAATTGTGGATTCCCAACAGTTCTTGGTTCTGAGTCAATACTAGAGGTAGAGGAAGAAGAAGGCGAGGAGAAGGTGTTACTAGACACAATTAAATCTACCTCGCAATTCGACATGATTTTATAATAACAGAGGAATTTTAATTAGAAAAAGGAGAATAGAAGTACTTGATGAGTAAATAAAAGAATGCGCTTAGATTACGATAGAAAAATTCCCCACAAGTAAGAATGGTGAACAAAAGGTGTAA
>CANXYI010710783.1:0-19782 GCA_948208565.1 Hura crepitans
GGTTTTGCCAGGTTTACAAGCCACCACTTACATCTCTTAAGAAACATCCAACATCTGTGAGTTTCATAATTGGAAACCTTTTAAACTAAGAAGCATCTCGGACTCCTGTGTCTACACATATGTGGAATGATTTGAAAAAAAGGTTGAATTAATTTTTCATTAGTTAAAACCTAAATAAAAAATCAATTGACTAAAATTGATATGAGTAGATTTCAATAACTTTTGTTTCTTACACTTACATTCTCTTATGGTGGCTATAAAGGTGTGATTGCTGTGGAACGTAATTTCTTTAGTGACTTACCATTCCAGGATGATATATTGTGAACTTAAAAGTGAAATGCAAAGTTTTGCTTATAAAGATATTTTATCTAAATAAGCAAAACTAGAATTAGTAACCATTTAAAAAGAGGCAGCCGCAAACATAACTGGTGATGTTTTGTATCGGTTTGTGGAAAACATCATATTTTCCTTCTATTTGAGCTTAAGTGATAAGTCACAGTTTAGAGTTGCAAAATGAAGATTTTAATATCTTCTTTTCATTTTCTTACCTATTATTTTTCTCTAGTAAGTTTACCAACTCTTTTTATCTTCATCAAAAGTTGGACACAAAACTTCCTTGAAGTTGTCTAAATATTTCCAACTGTCTTGCCTATAAGACTCTAGGAAAAAACTCTGTGTAGACTAAAAATGGTATTTTTGTTCATGTAAGTCCATATGGACTCCAAAACGCTAAGTCTGATTGAAGTAGGTCCATACAGACTAAACTTGGTCTTTCTATCCATATAAGTGTGTGTAGACTGTAAAAGTCTAATGTAGGTCTGTGTGAATGTTGTGAAAAGGTAGTGTTACCTTAATTCGTGTGAACTTGTCATCAATTTTAAAACCGATGCCCTTCCCTCTTCTTTCTTTTTCTTTTTCCTTCTGTCTTTTATGTTTTCTCTCTAATTTCCCTCCTACTTTGATTATACTTCCCATTTTTACTCCTAATGGCTTTTGACATTCCTTCTGACTTAAGTTATGATGCCCTTTCTCCCAATGACAGAGGCTACTAAATAAAAAAGTGCCACATTATGTGCCTTAGGCACCAAATACACTGTATAATCACATCCTCATCATTTTTATAACCCATACACCTCTCATTTTCACAATATGTTCACATCATAGATTCATCATACATCCATATTCACATTATATAATATCTTTTATATAACATCCGAAGAATACTCATATTGGTTAAACATTCAAACTGAACTAGTAAAAATTATGGAACTTTACAAACCATAAATTAAACCATTCTTCTAAAAATATTTACAAAACATCTAGAACGAAAACATAAGACTATCAAATATATGATAAAGTAAACAGATGAATGCATGCTCCCAAACAATTATAGAAATCCCTCATAAAGTACCTCTTTTGTTGAAGCTCATCTATAACCTAAGCATGGAAAACCAACACACTAAGCAAAACACTTAGTGGTATATAAACAACTTTGGTTTACTGCACCACTATCATAACATGTATATATAGATGTAAGTAAAGCCAACCATATTGCTATCATTACAACATACTACATACATGACCAAGCATAATCTTACCTAAACTTATATGTAGGATTGGTCTCATGTGAATATGATGCATAATGCATAACCATCGTACAACATACATCATAGGTTGTTCACATTAGATTAATCCATACTCACATTTAAGTCTTACAACCAAACTCATCTTTATCACTTTTTAGTTAGCTCATTACATCCCATTTATATTATTTAACCTTAGTAACAGTAGCCTAATATAGACCTCAACTAAAGTAGACTAGATAACAGGTCCTCTAATTGCTTCGGAGAGCTAGAATTTGCTCTAAAAAACCAGAATTTACTTTGAAGAGCCATATAATTGCTTTAAAGAGCCAAAATATTAGAAGATACATTATTGCTATAGAAGACCCTATTGGCATGCCAATCTATCCCAATGGTATCATTAGCCTAGCCATATACGACCATAGTTCATTAGTTACTGAGTTATTATGTAATTAGTCTCATTCTTCTTTACCAGATTAATCATTACATAATGTTACAATTGTCCTTTTTATTTCATTATGTCATATTGTTCTCAAAGTCGCTAAATTAGCTCATGTTGCACAATTAGACATAACCTCATCATACGTTACACCTCTACATAATACATGTGATGTACTCAAATTATTCACATCATTGATCACATAACACATAATCCATTTCTTATGTCACATCACACCATATTTAACTTAATAAGTCATATTACTTCACTATTTTGCTACATAAAAAATTATTGGTTCACATAGCATATTCATTTGAAAACTTAGGTCCATTTAAGGCACTTATAGCACATAATCTCTTTCCTTATTCATTCAAATTTAAAGCCAAAATCATGTTCAAAATATGCCAAACTATATCCATTTATGTCTCAGATATAGTATAAGGTCATTGTGAAAGTTCGATGGAAAATGGTTTACAAAAACATTGCAATTCATAAAAGAAAAACAAATCAAATTATGATGAAAAGAAGGGGTTAGAAGCATGACCCCTTTGTCGGTCATGGCTATGACACCCTTATTTTTCCATAGGCCATCATTTTAGCTTGGAAAGGTCACAAGCATAACCTACACATGGTCACAGCTGTAAAGTTTGTTCATTTGAAGAAAACAATGCCATTCTTAACAAACAACAATAGCAAACTTACTCAAATTCATTCTAATTCAAATCAAATCACTTCCAAAACAAATCTAAATCAAAACATTAGTATCCTAAAACATTTTCTCAAAATTTGCACATGCAATTGCACACAAATTTCACACAATTTCATTAATTATAGGCAAAACACAGTAAAAACCTAAATTCTAACAATTATGTGAAAAAATCATAGAGGAACCCAAATTTGATTATGTACTTACTATTCTAAAGAGTGTAAAATCATTCTAAATGTGCTCACTCTTTGAAAATAGCCTTCACTTTGGCTTTTCGCTTCCTAGCCTCAACTTTTCCTTCTTTTTCTTCATCACAACACAATCGAAAACACCATAAAAACACACTTAGAAACAGTAAAAATATTAATGCACAAAGAAGTATGATGAATTACCTTTGCAAAATTTTGATGAAATAGGTTCCGTAGCTTTGGAAGAAAAATGGCAAAAAGGAATGTTTGAGTAGTTTCTTTTCTTTCTATTAACTGCATTCAAAAAGGGGCTATTTATACCTTATGAACCAATAGCTAGGATCAACCCACTTAAGTCCCATCCAAGAATCCATATAGGCTCATAACCCATTTTCACTTACTGTCTTCATAAAAATGACTTTTATGTAAGTAAGTACTCAAAAATTCAATTTTTTCTTATTTTTGTAAAAATTTTATTTATTTTAGATTTCATAAATATTTTTATTATATTCTCTTACAATTCACACACACACAATTATTTATTATCACTCCTAAGGCCATATTTATGGGGCATTACAACCTTCCTCTCTTTTTTAATTTCATCCTCAAAATTACCTAGATTAAACAAGTAAAGATATTGATACCTTATAGTGTCCTCTCATTCCCAAGTGGCTTCTTCAGTATTGTGATATCCCCACAACACTTTTGCTAATAGAATCTGCTTATTCCTTAACTCTTTCATCTCTCTTACCAAGATGGGTTATTCCTCATAAGTCAGATATGGCTGTAATTCCATAGATTCCACCAAAGTCACATGAGAGGGATCTAATCTGTATTTCCTCAACATCGACACATGAAACATGTTATGAGTTTTATCCACCTCACAAGGTAAAGCTAGCATGTGTGCAACTGGACCCATATGCTCAATAACTTCATATGGATCAACAAACCTAGGACTAAGCTTCCATCTTCTACCATACCAAAGGACTTTCTTCCAAGGTGATACTTTCAAGAACACCTTGTCCCTAACCTCATACTCAATATCCTTTCTCTTGAAATCTGCGTAAGATTTCTGCCTATTCGAGGCAATCTCCAGGTTACCCTTATCACTTTCACTTTCTCCTCAGTCTGTCGAATAAAATCCAATCCAAACACTTTGTTTTCACTTAATTTAGTCCAACATAAAGGGGTCATGCACTTCCTATCATAAAGTGCCTCATAAGGAGCCATCTTGATACTCATTTAATAGCTATTGTTATATGTGAATTTCATAAGTGACAAATATCTATCTCAACTGCCTTCAAACTCAATAACACAACTTCTCAACATATCATTAAGGACCTTAACATAACACATCATGTCACATCACATCACTAACACAATAAACTCATAAGTTTTGGATATTACTTGAATAACTTGTTTTGACTAACCATTTGTCTATTGATGGAAAGCCATATTGAAAATCAGCTTTATACCTAAAGTTTTATATAATTTCTTTAAAAACCTTGAGGTAAACCTTGGATCTCTATCAAAGACAATTAAAGTAGGCACACTATGCAACCTGACTATCTCTTGAACATACATCTCAGCTAACTGCTATAAAGAGCAGTCAAATCTCATAAGTGGGAAATGACCCACACTATGTCATGCTTTTTTTGAGTTAATAGAAGTCCAATCATAAAGCCCATGGTGAACCTATCCCACTTCCATTTAGGTATTGCCAATGGTTATAGCAGACCTAAAGGAACTTAGTGTTCAACCTTAACTTGCCGATAGGCCAAACACCTAGTCACATACTTAACTATGTATCGTATCATACCCAATCACCAAAAATGGGCTTTAAGATTTTGATACATCTTCATACTTTTGAGATGCATAGCATACAAACTATTATAGGCCTCATCTAGGATCAACCTTTTTAACTCGCATCATCAAGCACACATAGCCTATTATGACAGAACAACTGACTATCTCTTAACTTATACTCATTCAGCTTTCCCTCTTGGATTAGCCTTATCAAATTCTGTAGCTTATCTCACTTGTCTGAACAAATCAAGCTCCACTCTTATCTCAGCTGTAGTTTATCATAAGCAACTCTTAGATTGACATTTAATGCCCTGAAAGCTAAACACAAATGAAACACAATAGCACATAGCATTACGAATCCTTTAAAACACACATATATACCTACCAAAGATTTTTAGCTTAGGGCATCTACTACAACATTAGCTTTACAAGGATGGTAGTTGATTACACAATCGTAATCCTTAAGCAATTCCATCTATCACTTTTGCCTCAAGTTGAGTCCTTTCTGAGTGGGTAAATACTTAAGGATTTTATTATCTGTATAAATGAAAAATTTCTCACCATAAAGGTAGTGTCTCCAGGTCTTCAAAGCAAACACTACTATTTCTAACTCAAGGTCATGGGCAAGATAGTTCTTCTCATGAGGCTTAGGTTGTCTTGAAGCATAAGCAACTACTTTACCTTTTTGAATCAACAAACACCTAAGTCTATTATGAGATATATCACTATAAATCACATAATCCCTCTTATATTCTAATTGAGTTAGAATGGGAGATTAATTTAACATCCCTTTTAACTTTTTGAAACTTACTTAACACTTATCACTCTATTCAAACTTGGCATTCTTTTGCAACGACTTAGTTAAAGGAGATGCTATAAGGGAAAAACCCTTCATAAAGCGCCTATAGTACCCAGCCAAACCCAAGAAACTCCTAATCTCAGTAGCATTCCTAGGTGGCTTTTAATTTATCATACCTTCAATCTTTTTATGGTCTACTCTCACCCTATCAACTGATGTCACATGGCCAAGAAAGGCTAACTCATTAAGCTAAAAATCACACATGTTAAACTTAGCATACAACTATTTCTCCCTCAGCTTTTACAACACTAACCTTAGATGGTTATCATGGTTTTCCTTATTCTTAGAGTATACCAAAATATCATTAATGAAGACTATTATAAATTAGTCTAAACACTAATGAAAAACCCAATTCATAAGGTCTATAAATGCAGTAAGTGAATTAGTCAACCCAAAAGGCATCACTAAAACTAATGATGCCCATATCTTATCCCAAAAGTTGTTATATGCACATCCGCATCTTTCACCTTAAGCTGATAATACCCAGACCTCAAATCTATCTCAAAGAACACTTCTGCTCCTTTTAACTAGTTAAACAAATCATCTATTCTAGAGAGAGGATACTTATTCTTCACAATTAATTTATTCAACGATCTATAATCAATACATAATCCCATACTCCTATCTTTCTTCTTCACAAATAGAACTGGTGCTCCCCAAGGAGACTAAGATATATGAAACCCTTATCTAAGAGTTCTTGCAACTAAACCTTTGACTCTTTAAGTTCTATATGTGCCATCCTATATGGTGCTATAGACACAGGTGTAGCACTAGGCAACACTTCAATACCAAACTGTACCTCTCTCTCAGGTGGTACTCTAGGCAACTCCTCGGGAAATATCTCCTAGAACTCACACACAATAGGAATTTCATTGATTCTAGGTTCCATATTACTCATATCCCTCACATGAGTCAAGTAGGCTTAACACCTTTTTTCTCACTAGCTTCCTAGCTACTATAGCTGATATCATATTAAAAAGGAAATATGACCTCTTACTCACAATGACTACATCCTTATCCCTATTAAAGGACATAAAAGTTATTCTCTTAAGCCTATAATCAACCATAACTTGATGTTTATACAACCAATCCTCCTTAAAATCATGTCAAACTCATCAAGTGGTAGTTCGATCAAGTCAACCACAAACTCATGCTCATGATATCTCAAAGGACAACTCTTAAACACTTTATTCACAATCACACTATGGCATAAGGGATTGGTTACTTGAATATCATGCTCACTAGGGCTCCATTCTTGACCTCTTCCTCAATCACTCTAATCGAGTCGTTAGACATATCGCACTTAAACTCGATAGAGAGTACATGAGTGATTGCAGCTTAACATATGATATGCAATGACATGCATGCCTCAATCACAAGAATGCATGCAGACACATTCACACAATGGACACATGACCTTAGGTCTAATGCAGCCAAAATCGACTGCCTAATACAGAACTGCGTCAACCAAGCTGCCTAAACTAGAATAGCCTGAACCTAGCTTTGATACCACAAAACGTAATGCCCCTTCTCTAAATAACCGAGGCCACCAGATAAAGGAGTGCCACATTATGTGCTTAGGCACTGGATAGACTATATGATCACATCCGCATTATTTTTATGACTTGTACATGTCTCATTCTCACAATATGTTCACATCATAGATTCATCATTCATCGAAATTCATATTCTGTAATATCATTATATGACGTCTGAATAACACTTATATTGGTTAAACATTCTAACTAAACTAGTAAAATTATGAAACTTTACAAACCATAAGTTAAAACAGTATTTTGAAAATATTTACAAAACATATGGAACTAAAACATAATGCACTATCTTTAAAATATATGATAAAGTAAGTGATGAATGCATGCTCCCAAACAACTGCAGAAATCCCCCATGAAATACCTCATTTGTTAAAGCTCAATTGCAACCTGCACATGGAAAACCAACACACTAAGTAAAATCCTTAATGGTACATAAACAATTTTAATTTACCTCACCACTATCACAACATGTATATATAAATGTAACTAAACCCAACCATATTGCTATAATTACAAGGATTAATCGTGAATAAAAAAAACTTAGTGGATGCGAAAATATGTTTGGCTAAAAAGTTTCGATATTTCTTTAGAAGGCGAACAACAAAAATATTTTTGTAATATACAAAGTAAATTACTTTGGCTTTTAAGATTTTTTTTTTTTTTTGAAACACAAAAGCATGGAAAACCGGTTCGCACATGCATTTTTTAAAGAAATATTTGCTATTTTTAGGTTCACATGTGTCTCTAAAAGAGGAGGCCCTCACCTTGATTTCCAGTAATTTTTTTTAAAATTTTAACTCTTTAAATTAATTATTTTTAAAAATTTTGTCATTTTTAATTAATTTAGATTCACTTTTAAATTTCATTCTTAGTGCCATTAAATATTTAATTAATTTATTTATTTTTATATAATTTTTATTTTTGAAATATCCATTTTACGTCAATAATATTATAAAAATTTAATATTTAGTAGAATTTTATACATTCTCAAAAATGTATTGCCTTTGTCTTATAATAATTATAAATAAATATAATTACTTTGATTTTAAAATTATGTTTATGATTTTAATTTAATTAATGTTACTTTTTATTTAAAATGGTAGCAAGTCATTTATTTTTAAGCTTTTGATTTGATGCGATCCTAATAGGACATGATGCAGGTATTAATTTTACTATATGTATCGAATTCAAGTATTGATCACTAGATACTGCTATCCAGACATATTTATATAATTGAATAATTAATTTATAAAAATATTTTTAAAATACTATACAAAATTTATATTATTATCACATATTATATAATTATTACAAAATTAATACCCGAACACAACTTACTAACGTCAAAGAAAAATTGGATTTAGTTGAAAAATGTAAATTATATAATATTTTCATAAATAATATAAATTTTGTATAATATCTAAAAAGATATTGTTTAAAGTTAATTGTTTAATTATATAAATAAGTTCAAATAACAGTACTTAGTAATCAATACCCGAATTTGATACGAATAATAAAATTAGTATCCAAAAATGACTTATTAAGATTAGAGCAGACCATATGCCCAAAAATAAATGATTTACTACTATTCCTAATAAGAAGTATCATTAATTAAATTAAAATTATAAACATAGTTTTAATTGATCCATTGAATCAAAATAATTATGTTTGTTTGCAATTATTATAAGGTAAAATACATATTTGAAAATGTATAAAATTTTATTTAATGTGAAATTTTTACAATATTATTAAGGTTTAATGGACATTTAAAAATAAAAATTATATAAAAAAATAGATTAATTAATAAAATATTTAGTGAAACTCAAAATTAATAAATTTAAATTAAATATTATATAAAAAATAAAATTTAAAAGTAGATATAAATGACTTAAAAAATACAGTATTTAAAAAATAAATTTTAGAAAATGAGAATTAACAGGAGGAAAGGGGTGCGTCCCTCACTGCGAAGACCACACGTTGGGATTAAAAGAGTACATACGGTACGGTGAGCATGTTTCGTCACTTCAAAAACTGTTTTTCTTTTTTTAAAAAAAGAAAGAGATCTTGCAAGGAAGATCCGTTACGCATAGTACAACGGTGTTTTAAGTCCTCATCTTTTGTACTGATTAAAATTGTGTAATTTTTACCATATAAATTAAAGTTGTGGGACTTTCAAACGTATTGTTTACTTAGAGGACTACTTAACCCAAGCCAATTTACATAGAGAGAAGGTGAACTGATGTTTTAAACTAATTAAGGAAGCAATTTTTTATTATATCCCTCTAATTAGGGGATGTAATAACTAATTTTTAATACAGATGTAATTAATTTTTAACTTAATCAAAGTCAATAGTTATAATTACGATCATTATTTTTAAAATTATAAGTTATTTCATTACAATTTAAATTTTTAATACAAGTAACTAATAATTAATTAAATACACATGTGTTGCATTTGTATTATATTTTTAATTAAATTAAATACATATATTCTAATAATACATGATTAATTAAATTTAAGTATATTTTTTATAATCATTTAACATGTTTTTCTAATATAAAATTATCAAAAATAATAATTATTAATTAATTATAAATATTAATTTTTTTTATTAATTTTTTTTACTTGCATTAAATTTGCTTTTACATAATAAAAAAAACTTTTTACAAAATATTATATAAATAACTTGAATGTTTTTCTGCTATTGTCTATTTAATATTTTTAATTATATGTAGTCTTGTAAAGTGTGATTAACTAATATAATTAATTTGTTAAAGGTAATAATATAATTAATTGTGAACTTAAAAAACATCGATTTCTTTTATTGATATATTTTTAACTAACTTAATTGAATTTTACTGTGATAAAAATAGTTCTTTTTATACAATTTTTATTAACAATTTTGTTCAACTATTTATTCTTGATAAGTACTTTATTATCTCCTTTAAACTGTCTCATAATACTAATTTTCAATACATGCATTATTTTTCAATTAGCAAAATACATAATTTCACTTACATATATAATAAACTTGAAATTTGGATGAATACCGATAAGTTCCGATCAAGCATAAGAGAAGTGAGCCAACAGTCAACGAATGTGATATGTGGGTCCCTACAAGAAAGAACATTGCTTGAGGATGTACCCGAGTAAATTACTTCGATGCTTAAGTTAGAGATGAGAAGGAATTTAAGCAGAGTAACATTAGTATGGAAGAACACTTGCCTTTGAGGTGTAGTAAATGCCTCTATTTATAGTGTTTCTTATGGTAGGTAATTGATCCTTAATTTGGAGATGACTTCTATATATATGGACATAAATAAATGGGCTCAGGTCTCGAGAGTATCTAAAGCTAACTAGGCCTTATGGGCCAAACCCACTGATCCTGATAAGTTAAGACCTTATCATTTGTCCCCCCTCAACTGATCAAGACAGATATAATGGCTTGCAGCCACTCGAGTTGTTGTAGAGATGTTTCCACTCGAATTAATGACAATGGTTCCCATTAGGGCATTTTCACTTAGGGTGGCAATATCGATTCCCAGTAAAGGAATGGCATTTCGTCTTCTTCTCTTTAACTTAAATTCTTCTTCTTTATCTTTTCTTCCTTTTTTTGAAAAAAAAAAAGAAGAAGACACGTTTTTTTTCTCATTTTCCTTTATTTTAATTTTAATATTATATATATATACACACACAAACAAAACCGTCTCCAAGCGCCCTGATGCCTTGATAATCATACTAACACATCGTTTCTAATGAGTAGCATTAAATGACCACTTTTGAACTTCTCTGCCATCGATAATGCCACGCCTTGCCTGTTCATCATTATAAATATTGATTTTAGAGCACTGACAGATCATTTTGGTTGTTTTACTATTGCTCTTCCTTGTTCTACCTCCAATTTTCAACTTTCAATTTCTGTATCTTCTGTTCACCATTTTTGCTTGTGGGCAATTTTTTGGTTGTAATCCAAGCACCTTCTTTTGTTTACTCATCAAGTAAGTACTTCTATTCTCCCTTTTCTGATTAAAATTCCCTCTATTCTTGTAAAATCATATCAACTTGTGAAATAAATTTAAGTGTGTTTGGTAACACCTTTTCCTTGCTTTCTTCTTCCTCATCTTCTAGTACTAACTCAGAACAAATGACTACTAGGAATCCACAATTAGGAGTAAATTACCCCACCGCTGCCTCAGAGCCGTCTACCGTGGCTAGGACTGGCGAAACTAATTTTTCTTCTAGGAATTTAGAATCACCTAGGGCTCTTTTACTTATAAGTAACAGGGATGCTGGCATGTCTTCCTCCAAGCTAGGAACCTCATTTCCCTCACATCCGAACATGTTACCCATAGTTGGGGAGATTTCCAATGTGATCTCGCCTTATCTTAGCCGAGATTGGGTAGGAAATCCATCCAGGGTAACAAATGTCCATCTTTCTTTCATTCGGGAGAAATATTGTATTTCAAATGATTACTCTTTAATTACATGTTTGGTCAGTATGAGCCATGACTAAAGCCCCTTCAACAACCAATTCTTATTTTCTTTGAAACATTTTTTGAGTACGGTCTTTGTTTACCCTTTGCTCCCTTTTAAGAAAATGTAATGAAGGAATATAATTTTTGCCTTAGCCAATTAAGCCTAACCAAGTGGCTTATTCTTTCTTCTTTTTGGATATTATGACATTAACACAATGTCCCTTCCTTAATAGACCTCTTCTTATGCTTTTTATATCTCACATAGAGGGATTCTTTCATAGCTTTTATTAGTCGCTCAGGTAAGGCACTTTTTGACAACCTCCCGAGATCTAATAAAGGCTTTAAAGATAGATGTTTCCTCATCGAAAGGAGAAAATGGGGAGACTTTCCAAAGGTTCGGACATCCACTTTCAACATGCTGAGGACGAGACTAGTGACTTCACATAAGTGGGGACCTAACTCTCTTATTGAGTTGAGGGCTCTAATCTATGAAAAATCTCCTACTAGCTATGGATGAGAATCCTCCCATCAAGGGTGAGGTTTAGATTCTTTGTTAGCTAATTTTCTATTTTACTTGCATGTCATTCTGCGAGTGTCACTCTTTTTTCTTTTATCACTTATTAATTTATTTTTCCTTCAATGCTTTATTCCTTCAATGCTTTTTTAGATATGGATAGAAGATCTAAACGCAACAAAAGAGTAATGCAAATTGCTCAAATGAGGGGTCAAGAAATCACTCATGCGACTAAGAATCCCTCTCTTAAGGGAGGAGTTATCAGAGATATGCCCGGGGGTAAAAAGCACCATGTTTAAGCGATACAAGATGAATCTTCCTCCGAGGGTGTTCCTCTTGGGGCCCTTGCAAGTGGTGATATAAACACTATGGTGCTCCCTCTACCAAGTGAGAGCCTTGGGCTTCATCCAGTGCCATTCCTTAGCCTCTAATTGGATCGGGTGGCCATTCGGGGGATTTTGCTCTTAAGAGATTGTCCAGCACGCTTGATTTTCTAGGATGCATTGTGGAGACCATCAATATAGAAAGTGTGACTGTCTAGAATGTTTCTGTGGTGGAATTCTATGCCAAGAAATTAGAGCTTCCCATAGATATAGACCGCAAAAATCCATGAGCAATCATGGCTCTGCAATTTACAATGTTGGTTATCTATTACAAGTAACCTTGATTTGTTAATCTAATTTAGTAACATGTCCTTCTTTTCCCCATTGCTTATTTGCTATGTTTTTATTTGTTGTTCTCCTTTCTTTTTTCTTCAACATCTTCTGCAATTAGAGTCGTAGTGTAATGAGCTCACAATTACCTACCAAAATGCAGAAAAGAAGAATGAGGAAATTTGGGCAACCCTGGTTTTCGCTAATCAGCACTTTGCTGAAGTGAAAAATTCTCTCCGCAAAAAATGTGCTGCCTCCGAACGTAAAGTAATATAGCTCAATAAGCAACTTCAGAAAGTCTGAGAAGAATATGAAACCCTAAAGAAAACTTCTAAAGATGCCTAAGAAAACTAAGAAAATTCCTTTAAAAACCAAGAAGATGAAATCCTTGAAAAAGTGGGGGTTCAAAAAATCAAGAACTACCAACATAAAGTTAAAGCTACAATCCACAAATGCTTCCTCGATGCCGAACTAAACTTTCTCGAGGTGCTATTAAATGAAGATAAAAAAGGTGAAAGGGAAGTTAAAAGAAGGGACAAAGGAAGCATTAATGGGGTTGTACCCAGGCATGATGCTTACCCTGAAGGAATAATTGGGACACATACTCCCCTGCCTTTGACCCCTTCTATTGAAACTCCTGAAGGCCATCCTAACACCCTGCATATAGATTGACCAGCACTTTCCCCCTTATTTTCTCTCCTTTATTATTATTATTATAATTATTATTATTATTATTATTATTATTATTATTATTATTATTATTATTATTATTATTATTATTATTATTTATTTTTTTGGTACCTATATCATTTACTCCATTAATAAAATATGTTCCTTTCTACTGTTTGATTTTTTCCTTCATTTTAGTAATTTTAAGGCAACTTCAAATCTTATTAAATGATATCTTTAAAGGGATTGCATAAAATACCTCTTACTTAAAAATTGAAGTTCTCACTTAAATGACATCAAGTTAAAAGGTTCGTTTCATTTTTGTTTTGGTTAATACATTTCCCCAACTAGTAATAGCACCAGTCACTTAAAGGTTACTAAATGATATCTTCTTTCATAGAAATGAATTATCATTAAAAGATACATTCTTCTTAATTACCACTTCAAGAGGGTTATTTACAAGACTTATACAAAGTACTTTTTAAGGTTTTCCACATTCTAAGCTCTTAGGACACTATTTCCATCCATGGTTTAGATCTTGTAGGTTCCTGGACCTATAATCTCGGATATCTCATATAACCCTTCACAATTGGGCATTAACTTTCCAATTCTTGCACTTCCTCTAGCTAAGTTAGCTCTTTTTAACACTTTATCTCCAATGTTAAACTTCCTAAGTTTAACTTTAGAATTGTAATATCTGGCCATTCTTTGCTTACAAATGGCTACCTAGTCTAATGCTCTTTCTCACTTCTTCTCAAGGAGGTCCAATTCAAGCCTTCTTTCCTTTTCATTTTCCTCAAGATTGACCATTTCTATTATGTAAGAGGGAGTGCCTATCTCCATTGGAATTATTGCCTCTGAGCTATAAGTGAGTGAATAGGGTGTCTCACCAGTGGTTGTTTGAGGTGTTATCTTATATGCCCATAACATGCTGTTGAATTCGTCTAGCTAACTACCTTTTGCATTATGAAGTCTCATCTTTAAGCCATCTAGTTTGGTCTGATTGGATACTTTTGTCATACCACTTGACTAAGGATAAGCTACCAAAGTGAACTTTAACTGAATATTCAACCCTTTACAAAATTCTCTGAATAATGAACAATCGAACTGTTTACCATTGTCTATGATAAGTACTCTGGACAACCCGAATCTATAAATAATTTCCCTTCAAACAAATTATTGTATCCGAGTAGCGATGATAGTCACTACTGGTTCCACTTCGATCCACTTCTTAAAGTGATCTATAGCGACAATTAAAAATTTTAGTTATTGCTTCCCCTGAGGGAAAAGGCCAAGGATGTCCGTACCCTAATGATAAAATGGCCAAGCTACTCCTATGGATTGCTGATTCGATCTAAGTGTTCTGATCACTCTACCGTGAATCTGACACTGTGGGCATTTTTTAACTATTTCTTTGGTGTCTTTTAAAATAAACAGCAAGTAATAACTAAAATGCATTACTTTCTTTGCTACCATCTAAGCCGCTTTATGGGCTCCGTATATCCCCTGATATATCTCTTTAATGACATAACTTCTTTCTTTCAGAGTTATACATTTGCGCCATGGATGACTTTTGGCCTTCTTATAGAGGTTTCCATCAATCATAGAGTATTTAAGCTACTTTTAGGATATTCTCCTAGCATTGACCTCCTCTAAAGGTGGTGTGCCCAACTGGAGATATTTGGCACTTAGGCTATACCATGTTACCACTATCTCTATTATCATCACTTCATCTTCTTGGATTGATGGGGCATATTTTTCCTAAATCATAACTCTTTTTGAAGTCTTAAACCCCCTGACGATAGCAATCTTAGCCAATGCATCTGTTTTCATATTATCTTTCCTAGAAATCTTTTTTATTTCTCATTCAATACCAGTCTCTTTAAGATCCTATAATAACCTCTCGGCTTTTTCCAAATATTTCTTTAAATATGTCTCTTTAGCTTTAAAACTTCCTATAATATGTTGGATGACTAGTTGAGAGTCACTTTTGATCAACAAAAATTTCAACTTAATCTCCTTTGTCAGTCTTAAACTAGCTAATAATACTTCATACTCTGTTACATTATTAAAGGCATTAAAACTCAATTTTAAGGCATATTCTAAAGAAATACCTATTGATCCCCACAATAAGACTCCTGCATCTACCCCTACTTCTTGAGATATGCTATCAATTAACAACTCCCATACTACAAGGCTTCAGACTTGTGGGGAAATATCCACATCCAAATCATTGAATTCAGTTACAAAGTCTACAAAAGCCTGCGCCTTCACAGCCAGTTTGGGTTCGAATTTTATGTCATAAAATTGAAGTTTGATGGCCCACTTAGCTAACATGCCCTTAATATCTACATGTTATAAAAGCTTCTTTAATAGCTGATTTGTTCGAACTATCACCTTATGGGATTGAAAATAATGTTTCAGCTTGGTGACTACTATTACTAAGGCCATAAAAACCTTCTCGGTTAGGCTTTTCTTTAACTCTACACCTCACAACACTTGACTAACATAATAAATAGGCCTCTGCACCTTCTGGTCCTACCTGACTAAAATGGCTACTACCGCTTGACTGGATACTAAAAAATGGAGGAATAAATCTTCGCCCTCACTTAGCTTACTAAAAAAGGGAGGCTTTATCAAAGAGATCTTCAACTCTTCGAACATTTTTTGACACTCCTCACTCTATTTAAAACTCTGTTCTTTGTGTAGCAGTTGAAAGAAAGGCAAACACTTTTTAGTTGATTAAGATATGAACCTACTAAGGGTAGTAACTTTGCCATTAAGCTTTTAAATATCTTTAATGCTTTTTGGAGGTTACATGTCTAGAATTGCCTAGATTTTCTCTGGGTTGGCCACTATACCCCTCTGAGATACCATGTACCCTAGGAATTTACTAGCTTGTACCTCGAATGTACATTTATTTGTGTTTAGCTTTATCTTATACTGATTCAGTATCTTAAATACTTTTGCCAAATCTGAAGCATGACTTTGCACGAACTTGCTTTTGACAATCATGTTGTCAATGTAAACCTCCACTATTTCCCCAACCAAATCTTTGAACATCTTGTTCATAAGTCTCTCATACGTGGGTCTTGCATTCTTTAACCCGAAAGGTATTACATTATATCGAAATGTGTCTTCATGCATGATAAAACTAATCTTTTCCTGATCCTATCAATACATGGGTATTTGATGATACCTCGAATAGCTATCAAGAAAAGAATAGACTACATACTCTGTAGTAGAATCAATTAACTTGTTAATGTGGCACAAAAGGTAACTATCTTTTAGACAAGCTTTATTCAAGTCGATGAAGTCAATGCACATCCTCATCTTTCTACTCTTTTTCCTAACTAGGACAATATTAGCCAGCCACTAGGGGTATAAGACTTCTTGAATAGCCCCTGCATCCAGTAGTCTCTGTGTTTCCTTTGATATCAACTTTAATTTATTTGGGCAATAGCACCAAAGTGTTAGTTTGATTGGCTTCACTTTAGGGTCAACTTAGAGCCTGTGTAACATTATCTCTAAGTCAATACCTACTATCTTTGTTTAAAACTAGGCAAATGTTTGTTAATTAATGCATAAAACCTATAAAATCTCCTTTTTGTTAGCTTCTGGCAACTCATTTCCCATTACTACTTCTCAGCCTAAAGCTATTTGTCTCTTAACTAACTTCGTCACTAGCTTATTCCTGGTATCACTCTTCTCATCCTCGACCCGTTTGGCTACGTAAGTCTTTTGATATTGTGATTCCCTCCCAGTGGCTACATAAGCTTCTCTAGTAGCTTTTTGATTGCCTCGAACTATTGCAATTCCTTCTTGCATAGGAATCTTCATGATAAGTACCTAATGCTGGTAACAGCTCCTGACTCGAAAAATGTTAGTTTGCCAAGAATAGCATTATAGGAAAAAGGAGTATCCACCACCATGAAAGTGCATTTACTTACATAGGTAGTTGCCTCATCTCCCAACTCTAAATAGAGATCTGCCATGCTGACAATCGAGACAGAAGCATTCCTAATACCTATCAAGGGTGGTGTTTTAATTTGCTTTAAATCCTTCATTAATAGCTTTATCTTCTTATAAGCTTCTAGGGTCAGTAAATTAAAAGTGTTGCCATTGTCCATAAGTATTCTTGTAACCAAGAAATTAGCAATGTATCCTTGCACCACTAAGGCATCCTCATGGGGAACTTTGAAATCTTGGGCATCCTTGATAGAGATTGAGACAACTGGTAGTACCTCTAACTTTATACAAAAATACATTCCCCTCATCCCTCGCTTCCTTTTGGAATGTGAATCACCATATAAAGAGCCGCTGGCTATCATCTTGATAACTCCTGCCCTTTATCGCATTGCCTTGGCAATTTTTGGCTTTCTTCTTTTGTCCTTCAAATCCGACTAGCTAGACTCTGTTGAAAAGGATTCTTGCTTTTTAGACTTGCCTAAGTCTAAGAATATTTTCAAAGATCCTTTTCTAATCAACCTCTCTATCTCTTC
This sequence comes from Hura crepitans, assembly GCA_948208565.1. NCBI lineage: Eukaryota > Viridiplantae > Streptophyta > Magnoliopsida > Malpighiales > Euphorbiaceae > Hura > Hura crepitans. The sequence continues at coordinate 17,949 of CANXYI010710783.1, forward strand.
CCTCAAAGCTCTACATTCATCTATATCATGACCTCACATGTTTATGAAATTCATAGTACTTGCCTTTATCCCTCCTTGCAAAAGTGCGCTGGTCTATCTTCTTTGGCCAATTTACCCTTCTATGATTTTCTTTAATCTACATCAAAATTTTATACGGATCAACATTCAAAAGGGTGAAACTTGCCTTCCTTATTATCTCTGTGATTCCTTCCCTCTTTGCCTCTTTTTTTTTAAAGGAATTTCACCTTGGGGAGAACCTCCTATCTAAGGCAGCAAATAAGGAATACCGCATGGTCTTCCACTCAGATCTAGGGGAATTATGTCCTTGAGCAATGTGTAACTCCAAGTTGTATCAATCGTCGGCTCTACTTACGTCATCTAAAGCTATAAATAACTTTGCCCTATCCATCAATTCCTTCAAATTCATCAGACAATCTATGATCAAAGGGTTATACAACCACATATTCCGCACATTATTGATCATCATGATAATTGCCACCTCACTATACAAATTTTAAATGTCAGACATGATTTTTTAAAATCTTTCGATGAAATCTCGTACGCTTTCATCTTCACCCTATAATATACCCTGCAAATCAGCGATGATTTTCTTGGTTAACATTTGTATGAAAAATCTAGTTTTGAATAACTCGGATAATTACTTGAATGAAGATATTAATTTTGAAGGTAAATTAGGGAACTAATCTAAAGCATTATCTGTTAAAGTAAAAGGGCAAGCTTTGTATACAAGTGCATCTTCGAAAGTTTGCATGTGGATAAGGGTGTGATATTCAGCTAAATGCTTCCTTGGATCCAACCAACCTTTGTATTTCTTCATCTTGATCTCCATAAAATGTTGAGGGAAAGGGACCTCTCATATTTGATGTGCAAATGGTGAGTCTATGTTGCCTTCATAGTTAAGCTTCTTAGGATGTCCTAGCCTATACTTCTAAACTTCATGCACAAATAAGTCACTAAAAGCTTTCTCTGACTGAGAGACTTCAACTCGCTTGCTCTGCGTTTCATCCTTAAAGATCCTTTCAGACCTTCTAGTTCTAGATTCACCACTCTCTGAGGGAGAGGAATAACAAGTGGATTCGGATTTCTTAAGTTTCAATTTTTGAATCGATTTTTCCCTTTCTTGCTTTTTAGCCTTAGATGCAGTATTGCAATTGCCTACAATGTCTCTTTATGGCTTTAACTCTTTGAGCAGCTTCAATTTGATATCTTCCCAAAAACATTGAAAAAGTTATTAGAGCACTTATAAGGTTACTAGGGTGCCTATGGTAAACACGTCCCTACTCGATCCTTCACCAAATAAATTTACCCTAGAAGCGACCGGGGTTCAGCTCACATTATTTCCCTGAGACAAGGAATGTCTCAAAGTTTCTCCCATGTCGACTCTCAACAAAAGAACCAAATGATAAGTTTTGATTGGGCATAAGAGAAGTGAACCAACAATCAACAAATGTGATATGTGGGTCTCTACAAGAAAGAACATTTCCCTGAGTAAAACACTCCGATGCTTAAGTTAGAAATGAGAAGGAATTTGAGTAGAGTAACATTAGTGTTGAAGAACACTTTATAGTGCTATTTGTGGTAGGTAGGTGATCCTTAATTTATGGATGGCTTCCACATGTATGGACTTAAATAAATGGGCTCAAGTTTTGAGAGTACCTTAAGCTAATTGGGCTTTACGGGCCGAATCCACTTATCATGATAAGTTAAGACCTTATCAAATACATTATTTGATTTTGATAGCAACTATCCTCAAATACTCATTAATTTTCAATATATATATATATATATATATATATATATATATATATATATA
>CANXYI010710804.1:0-10107 GCA_948208565.1 Hura crepitans
GCAGTCATAGCCACAAGTGCTTAGTCAACAGCAAGTAGATGCTTCTCCTACCTTGTTACAATAAATAGTAAATTTGCTCAGACATACTTCTACTACTGTTACTGCTACTCCACCTCTACCTACTTCAGCTCTAGTACCACCTCCACCATTAGCTCCTCCATAAAAGACTCCAAAAAAATAGGAGCTATTGACTTATTGGGGTGGAAGGAGGATGACATTGCCAGGGCTGAATACTGGCTAGATAGGACATTTAGAGTCTTAAAGCAGTTAAACTGTATAGAAGCAAAAAATCTACAATGTGCCATTTATCTTCTATAGGAAAAAGCTTATAACTAGTGGAACACTATTAATAGAAAGAAAGCACTTGCAGAGCTAACTTGGGAATTTTTCCTTATGAAGTTCAGGAAGAAATACATACCTGACTCTTGCAAGGATAAGAGAGATAAGAATTCCTATACCTAGAGTAAGGAAGGAGAATAGTGTCAAAATATGAAAAAGACTTTACTGGACTCCTGAAGTATGCTAAAGAGTTTATTCCTAATGATAAAGAGAAATGTAAGAGATTCTTGGTCGGATTGAATAGAGAGTTGATGATGCAGATAGCAAACCCTAGCGAAAGAGATTTTGTAGTACTGGTATCAATTGCTTATGACATGGAAGAAATGATGCAAGAAAAGAGAAATTTCTTCCAGAGAAAGAGGCAGTTCATTGTGGGACAGTCCAGTGTAGTGTCAGGTGATGGTAAAAAGAGGAAAGGGTTAGTCACAGACATAGTCTCAGCCTAGGTTCCAGTATCAGATAGGGTATTAATGGCAGAGACAAGCATAAACCCAGAGGATTTGACAAGCTTCTACGAGTAGACCTCGATTTCCTTATCGGGCTGATAGTACACCTAATGTAAAGTGTAACAGGAATAGACCTCCCACTTATACCACTTGTTAGAAGAAGCATTGGGGGTAGTGTAAAATAGGCAGAAGAGGAGAGTGTTTCCATTATGGTGCCAGAGACCACTACAAAAGAGAGTATCCTTAGAAGTAGGTAGAGGGTGCTCAAACATAGGCATCTAATGTTACACCTCAGAAAAAGGGTCAGAGGCAAAATAGAGGAGAGCAGCCTAGTGGTAACCAGGGTACTAGATTTAAGGCTTGTACTCTAGCTAGGCAATATGTTGTGAGAGCCAACCAAACATCATAACTGGTACTTTTTATTTATTTGATATTCCAGTTTTAACTTTGATAGACCTTTGTTCTACACATTCATATGTATGTATTGCACAAGCATAGAATAAGGGATTAGAGCCTTAAAATGGTGATGTAGACATCAAAGTTAGTAATCCTATAGGGCAGTGTGTGATTGTTAACAAGGTATATAAGCAATGTCCTCTAGCGATTCAAGGGTATAGATTTTCTACTAATTTGATTGATCTACCTTTTAATGAGTTTGAGGTAATCCTACGAATGGATTAGTTGTCTGAGCATCAACCTATGAATGATTGTAGACATAAGAAGTTAACCCTCTAGACTGTAGAGGGATAGATAGTGACAGTGGATGGTGAGAGAAGTCTTCTAAACAATCTTATCTCTATTATTAAAGCACAAAAACTCATCTAGAAGGGGTGTGAGGCATATTTGTCCTATGCTATTAACCTGAATGTTTTCAACTCTAATTTGGCACATATTCCAATTGTTTTTAAGTTTCTTAATCTATTCTTTGATGAGCTACTAGGCTTACCACCTTAGAGGGAATTGGATTTTGAAATTGAGGTATATCCTAGTATAGCTCAAATATCTATTACTCTTTATCGAATGACACCTACAGAATTAAAGGAACTAAAAGTGTAGCTATAAGACATGTTAGACAAGGGTTTTATTAGACCTAGTGTATCTCCTTGGGGGTGCACTTATGCTATTTGTAAAGAAGAAAGATGGGTCGCTCAAATTATGTATTGATTACAGGTAGTTGAATAGGATGACTATTAAGAATAAGTATCCATTGCCTAGGATAGATGATCTCTTTGATTAGTTGGGAGGTGTAGGTGTATTTTTTAAGATTGATCTAAGATTTAGGTATCATCAATTGAGAATTAAGGAAGCTAAAATTCCTAAAACTACCTTTAGAACCCAATACGGGCACTATAAGTTCTTAGTGATGCCATTTGGGCTCACCAATGCACTAGTAGCTTTTATAGATCTCATGTACAAAGTTTTTTAGCCTTATCTGGATCAATTTGTGGTGGTATTCATAGATGATATTGTAGTGTACGCTAGAAACCAAGAAGAGCATAAGTAGCATCTTAGGGTTATGTTACAGACCTTGAGAGAGAAATAGTTATATGCTAAGCTTAGTAAGTGTGAGTTTAGGCTGAATAAAGTTGTTTTTTTGGGGCACATAGTTTCAGTAGAGGGAATTAAAGTTGATTCCAATAAGGTAAAGGTAGTGCTAAAATGGGAACCACCTAGGAATGTTATTAAATTGAGAATTTTCTTTGGATTAGCTAGGTATTATAAGAGATTTATAAAAGGATTCTCCATCATTGCCACTCTTTTGACTAGAGTTATTAGAAAGAATGTGAGATTTGAGTGGGGTGATAAGTGTCAAGCCAATTATGAGTAATTGAAGAAGATGTTGACAGAAGCCCCTATCCTAATTCAACCTGAATAGTGTAAGGATTTTACAGTGTATAATGATGCTTCATTGAATGGCTTGGGATGTGTGCTACTACAAGATAGGAAGGTAGTACCTTATGCTTTAAGACAGTTAAAGCCACATGAGAAGAATTATCCTACTCATGATTTGGAGCTAGCTACTATTATTTTTGCTTTGAAAATATGTAGGCACTATATGTAAGGAGAGAAATGCTACATATATACAAATCATAAAAGCTTGAAATACCTCTTTACTTAGAAGTAATTGAACTTGAGATAGAGAAGGTGGATTGCTTGATTGATTGATTACCACATAGGGAAAGCAAATGTGGTGGTAGATACTTTGAGTAAGAAGTTTATGATGACTTTGAAAGCTATGAATGTCATGTTACAGTACATTTTCAGAAGATGTTATATTGGTTGAGTTACATGTGAAGCCAGATTTTAGACATCAAATTAAGGAAAATTAGATGAAATATAAACAACTAGTTCAGATGGTAAGAAAAGCTAAAGAAAGGAAGGCCATAGGGTTTAAGTTGATAAAAGAAGGGTATCTATATTATTAGAATGGGTTGTGTGTACCTAGTACAGATGACCTGGGATTGCAGATACAAAGGGAGGCACTTGAAGCTCCTTATTCTATGCATCTTAGAAGCATAAAAATGTATTTAGATCTGAAGTCTCATTATTGGTGGCCTGGTATGAAAAGAGATATGGCAGAGTATATTGCAAAGTGTTTGACATGCCAACAGGTGAAAGCTGAACATCAAATTCCTTCTGGATTGCTATATCCTATAGTAATACCAAAGTGGAAATGGGAAAGGGTGACCATGGATTTTGTAATGGGTTTACCTTTAATTAGAGATAAAAGTGATACTGCATGGGTGATTGTTGACAGACTGACAAAGATGACTCACTTTATCCTTATCAAAATGGATTACTCCTTAGAAAGGTTGGTTAGACTATATATGGATGAGATAGTCATGTTATATGTTGTGCCAGTGACCATCATTTCTGATAGGGATCCTCACTTCACTTCAATATTTTGGAAGAAGTTGTAGGAAGCTGTAGGCACTAAATTGGCTTATAGCAGAGCTTTTCATCTTCATACTGACAGATAGTCAGAGATGTAATATAGATACTTGAGGATATGTTGTGAGGATGTGTTATTGAGCTTAAAGGTAACTGGGATTAGTATTTATCTTTGGCAGAGTTACTTATAATAATAGTTACAAATCTAGCTTAGGGATGGCCCCATATGAAGCATTGTATTATAGACAATGTAGAACTCTCTTACGTTGGAGGGAAGTTAGAGAAGGTAATGTTTCTACTGTAGATTTAATAAGAGATGTTGAGTAAAAAGTGAAGATAATCAGGGAAAGGCTGAAAGCAGCTATAAATAGACAGATGTTATATGGTGATCTAAAGTGGAGAGATATTAAGTATACAATGGGTGAAAAAGTATTTCTGAAGGTTTCTCTATGGAAAAAGATGTTGAGGTTCAGGAAAAAGTGAAAATTAAGTCCCAAATTTATCGGACCTTATGAGATTATAAAAATGGTTAGACCTTTAGCATACAGAATGGCATTACCACTTGAGCTACAACAAATACACAATGTTTTCCATGTTTCTATGCTTCGACGGTATAGATCGGATCTGTCACATGTATTTAAATTATAAAGAGGAATCGATTCAAATTTTGGCCCGTAAAATAAAGCAGTTACGAAATAAGTTCATACCACTGGTTGAGGTGCTATAGAGATACCATAATATATAAAAAGCTACCTAAGAGCAAAAAGAATAGATGAAAGCCCAATATCCTCACTTATTTGCTCTAGGAAATTTTGAGGATGAAATTTTCTTAAGAGGGGAAAAACTATAACGCCTATGTTCTGAGGCTCCGTGAATAGTGCCACTAGGTCCAAAAAGTGTGTCGAGGGTGCCGAGTCACTTGCACATAAATCGAGGTAGCAACACTAGTCATGAAACTTTGAAGGCCTTTAAATTGATTGAATAGGCAAAATTTACAAATTTAGCAAAACCAATAATTCATTACAGATTGTAAGCTACCCTTCTATGTAATAAAAATCTTTTCAGGGCGAGAATGACTCCGGATGTGCCCAGATGGACCTAAAAATATTAGACCTTGAAGCTCAAAAAATTCACTAAGTTCATTGGTGAAAGAATTTTTGAATTTTGAGGTTGTTTATAAATTCTCATAATTTTTAAAGTTGGCACATAAATAAAGGTAGTCCAAAAACTATCCTATCTATTGAATTTGGCTACAAATATTTAAAAGCATGTAAAGGGGATTAAAATATGAATTTTAAAACAAAAGGTGTAATTTTTTGATGTTCGTGTGAATTTTGGTGAATTTTTGAAGTTTGACAAAAAAATCGAGCCGTTTCTAGATGGCTTGGGTGGCTATGGGACCCACCCACACCTAGACAGTTGGGCTAAGGGCCTTGCAAGTGTAAATTGTGATTGACAAGTGGATTTTTACACTAAATAAAGTAAGAAATCTTCCTCTTTTTGCTGCTAGAACCGATGGCATTTTCTTCCTCTGTTTCATTTTATTCCAAAAATTTTTGCTCACCTAAATTCATCCATTAATGTTATAGAATTAAGGTAAAAAGAATTGGTGGAAAAGGAGACCTTAAGAATTAATTAAAAATCCTTAAAGGGAGCAAGGTCAGTAGGTAGTTTAAGGTGAGTTCCGTATGTTTCATTGGGTTTTTCTTGAGTTTTCTTGCCAAAATTGGGTGCCTAAGGTGCCTAACATTTGTAGGGATGTGTTTTGTTAACCTTTGAGGTGAATTGAGGCAAAGGGAAGCTTAAAGAAGGATGGAGAAAGTGACCGTGGCAAGCTAGAAGTGTGGTTTTGGGAGGCTTAAAGTGTAAAATCTTCCTTTCATGAGTGTGAGGTAAGTGAATTCAAGTATTCACTTCATGCCTTCAATTTTAGTAGCTTCTCTTTTGGTTTAGGGATGGATTAAACACATGAATTATCTTGGATAGGTAGTTTCAATGAAAGGTTTTAGTATATGGCTTAAGGGAATGATAATTGAATGGTATTTGTTGAAAAGCAATGAAATTAGTGGCAAACTTCTAATTGGCTAAGAGGTGTTTATGATGTTTAATGTGTGTTATAATGCTTAATATTTGTTTATCATGGTTTTGGTGTTGGTATGTAATGGAAATTACTTGTAAATTGATGTGAAAGTGCATGTGGGGTATGAGGTGAGTGAGTGACTGAAGGCTTAGCTCATGCTTGTAAACGTGTATAGCTTGATGTAGTGGTCTTAATTAGTGTTTGGGGTTGACCATGCATATACATTAGGCCTTAAGTGTATGGATGAGTGATATGGCATTTAAAAGGATGGATTTAAACATGAGTGTATGGAAATATCACCGTAGCCAAGGCATATGAATTGTAAGGGTACCTTAAATTGGCATGGTAGTGTGTATATATATGTATGTATGTGTATGCTATAAATGCAAGGTAGAATGTGTGATAAAAAATTATGGAAATGTATGAGCAAGGCTAAATAATTGTTAAACCTAAGAGCTACACTAGTGTAAATAGGCATGAAAGTGATGGAACATGTATATAATTAGTATGCCTGAAATGATATACTTATATGAGCTATGTTGGCTTAAATTATTTTGGCATGAACTTAGTAAATGTACATACTTAAAATGGCATGTAATTTAATCAAGAAATGGCATGAAAGGTGCTTGAAAATGACCTTAAACTTAGCTAGGAAAAGACTTGAAAAAGGGCTTGTAATTGTGCCTTTAAGGGCTATAAATGTTGACCAAATAATATGTTCATACTATGTGCCTATTAAGGCTATGTCTTGTAATTGAATGTAATGGCTTTTAAGCCTATATTTTGGCATTTTAATGGCCTATAATTGTTTGGCTTAAGGTCTATAAACCTGATGTGAACAAGGTTGAAAACTGTATTGAAAAAGACTGAGAAATAAACCTAGAAAGTCTATTAAAAACTTACCACAATGACCTATAACTATCCTAAAATGACCATTACCTGAACTAATAATATCACTAGATAGTTAATGGCATATAATTATAAAATATTTATGAAATAAAGTCTAACATAATATACCATAATTTTTTCCAACTACACTCCTTAGAAATACTTCTGAGAATTCACCCGATAAACCCTATTTGTGGCCATACTAGACCAGGCTAAATTTCAATGGTGCCATAAAATTTATAACTACCTGTCCTTAATTTAATAATATTATAAAAAGTATATCAGTAGAGAAATGAGCATAAAATGAGGTTAAATGGCCCATTAGTTAGATACCCACTGGATGGGCTAATTGATCAACTTATGGATTTTTAGTAGCTGCTACACTATCTATTTTTTAGATAGGGCTGGTATAGCGATGTAGGTCCCTATTAGGGCCACTATACTAGTGTGTTGGATAGACAACTTTTTACCCTTGCCACCTAATGCTAGTATTAATTTTGCTAGTGCTGTGACATAGGTCCTAGAGGGCCACTGTAATAGTCTTTTGGACAAACCAATCTGCTGGGCAGACATAGTTACCTTATCATAGATATTTAAAATAATGGCAGTATAGTGGCAAAGGTCTCATAGGGCCACTGTACTAGTCTATTGGACATACTAGTCTACTAGGCAGACCACACTTCGTTATTTACACCTTGGGTGCTGCAACTTAATTAGGCCGGTGCAGTGGTCAAGGTCTAAAATATAGATCATTGCACTAGTTTATTCCCTCTAGATCTAATGTCTATTAGTGTTGTCTTTCTAGATTAGCTAGCTAAAATAAATTAAAAAAGAACAATATAATTCACTAGTGGCATTGAAATATAATATATAGGCATTTTGGTAATTTTACATGGATAATATTTATTGGCTTAATAATTAAAGACCATGCATTCAATTATTAATAATGGTCTTAAAAGTATAATTTACCTAAGTTAAGGTGATTAATTAGATAATTTATAGATAAGGACACCATATGGGTAATTTGGTAATTTTACATGCTAGTAATCTAAATTGTACTTGGGAGTCAGAATAAGAAAAGAATATCAGTACTTATGCATAAATTGTTGGACATGTTTTAAATGCTTGAATTCACCATTGAGTATATTATATACTCAACGTACCTATTTTGGTGCACAAGTAACCAAAACAAGAATGTAGCCTCGTAAAGCATGCTGCGAAGTTCAGAGGTTATTCTTCAAAATGTTGATAATGTACATTTGTATAGTTTTACACTCTATGTACTTAAGTGGGAAATGGGTGTTATGTATATAAGGGACACAACATGTAATTATATAAATATAGACTATGCAGTAATTAACTAGTTGTTAATCCCTTTTGTGAATGTATGGCTTATGTTGATGTTTGCAAGCCTAAGGGTCAATGTTGTGTTTTTCTTAACTGTGGATTGAGGCTTGTGTTGCTATTGATAGAATAGTGATGTTAGGTTGATATCTAGGGGACTAAAAGGGTCCAAGAGATAGGTGAATATGTTATAGAATGGTTTTACAGGTTGAAATTTTTGGGATAGTGACCCGAGTAGCCATAATGCTGCCAAATTGTAGGAAAAATCTAACTACCTTGAAATCGTTCTGTAGTGGCATAAACATAATGGTATGAACCTAAATGGACTATTGGAATAGATAGAACTAAATTTGAAATCATATAGAATTAAATAGTACATAATAAGTAAAAGTTAAATGAATGACCTTGGGAGAAATTTAAAGGTCAAGGACCTAACGAGAAGTGCACCACTTATTGGGTTTCTTCAAGAATCTAGTAGGGGATGTTACATTACAACTATTCATTTTCTATAATACATGTTAATAAAATGATCATTTATAAGGCTAACTTATTAATTTCACTAATTTCTTAACTAAACACACATAGTTAGCATTATGGAAAATTAAGGCATTAGTTAAATATTCATGATATAAGTTACTTTCACATACCAAAATGATCATAATATGACCTCGAGGACTATCAAACCTTTATTTTTCCTTTATCATGCATTTTGTCCATTTTCTCCCCAGCCATAATAGAATTCGATTTTAGAAAAATCATAATAAATCTTGTGATACCTAAAAAATTCAAAAGACTACTTTTTTCAACTCTTGGGTACCTATTTAAATGAAAAAATATCGGTTTGTCAAAAGTCTTACCAGATCAAAATTTGGTCACTATTCATCCAACCTAAAAACTTGGAAATTTCCTCTATTTTTCTTTGAAAAACCCCATAATTCCTTGCATAAAGACCTGAAAGCTTGAAATTTATGGTTAGATGTTAGATTTTATGGCTAAAATGAAGAAAATATGAAACAAAAATGGAGGAAAGTCTCCTTCCTCACCGTCAGGTTTAAAAGAGAGTGGAAGGGGAGGATTATGTGATGGTTTAACTAAAAGTCAAACCAAATAATGCTATTTATAGTATTAGAAAATTAATTTTTTTTATGGAATTCAAAATGTTCTTTTCTCCTTATTTTAACTCCTTTTTCTCCCATTCTACTTCTCAAAATTAGTTTAATGATGTCTCTATATGCTCAAAAATCAAAAGTAATCGAATTAAAATGCTAATTTTACGCATCTAAAAATTCAATTAAAATACTTCTCGACATCTAAAAATTCTGATTCTAGCACCATTAGACTCGTTGAAATTTTTGAGTATGAGGTCATATAGGTTGTAGAATTTTTTGAGATATTTTAAAAATTATTTACAGTTTTAACTTTGCCTTTGTCAATATTCACAAGACATTGTCGTAAATACTTTCTTATCATTTTTAACCAATTGAATGAACTATGATTGATTTCAAACTTTGCCTAAAATTATTTTATGACTAATGCTTTCATCCAGTAACTTCAGTACACCTTGAGTCTCTAGTGCACTATTCATCCTAGGAAAGTACTATTCATAAAATCAAGATTTTTTTGTCGTTGCAGAATCTAAATAAATAGAATAAAGAATTATCATCAAATCAAACGTGCAACATCCTATATCTAACTTGGCTATAAGTTGGGTAAGGGTGTTACAAAATGCATGAATGATGATGGCATCTTTTCCTAAATGAATGATGATTGCATAATTGATGAAGTTATCTTTTCTTAAATGAATGAATAATAAAGGTATCTTTTCTTAGATGAATGAATAATGAATTTACATTTTTCTTGAAGAATGAATGATGATTGTATGAAAGGAGATACATGTTTAATTTTTTCTAAATGTATGTCTACCTCATATATATCTAATACAAACATGTTTAAAGGATAAGATTTTGCTACTAAAATCACCCTTCCCTTAGACTCATCATAGGAAAGACTTAGGTGTATAGAAGAGTAGGTTTTGGTGATATGAAGGCTAATAAATGAAATATGCCATAATGGTTAAGAGACTAGGAATTTAAGTAAAATGTTTATTCACTGGCAAAG
>CANXYI010711045.1:0-11331 GCA_948208565.1 Hura crepitans
AAAAATGTGTGGACTTGGGGTCTATTAGTGCTAAAGCAGGTAAATCAAAGATATAGAATGTACCCACTACAACATCAGTAACCTCTGCCTCTTTTCTAGCTCTTATGACATATTGCCTCATTGGAACTTTGCTCTCTATCTTGTCTTTCTAATTGGCCCTAGCTCTACTTCTTATATCTCTCTTATCCTACTTTTATGGAGAAACATAAGGTTTCACTAGCCAATCTTTTTAAAAATGATCTCTAGAGCCACAACCCTAATAAGATCGTAGTATAAGTCTTTAACATACCCCTAGATGTCTCATGTGGCAAGTCTCACAAGTAGGTATCATAGCATTGCCTACAGTGGATCTAGGAGTGCTCGAAGTTTAAGTTTATGTTTGGGTTTATGTTCTAAAACCCTATCTCGACATTTATGATCAGTCTAACTACTTACCTTGATAATATTTAGATTGACCTTATGCTTCTTATCAAATGCATACCCAGAACTACCTTGCCCATACCCAAAAGATCTCTTCTTAAAGCTATCTCACTTCTATTTTTAGCTCATTCACAATTTTTGTAGTGTGATAAGCTACTACTAAGGCTGAAAAGTCTCGGATCTTTATAGGAGCAACCTATTGCATGACATCTAAGTTTAAACCCTTCTCGAACTTCTTATAGTAGTCTTTTTGAGTTGCTATCACTGCCTTTACGTACTAGCTCAAATGAGCAAATTCCTTCTCATACTTAGAGATTGTTTTATGTCTCTACTTGAGATCCATGAATTCCTAGTATTTTTAGTCTAGTAATGTTCATTGATGTACTTTTCCTTGAATTCCTTCAAAAAGAAATCCCATGTGATATCTACAGCTATCTTGTGTTCAGTGATTACTTCTCACCATTTCAATGCTTCTTCTGACAACATAGAGGTGGCATATGTAGCATACTCATCTTATGGGCATTAAAACTACTGCATAATATGGATCATTTAGTCCAAACATTATTCAACTCTGCTAGACTCATTTAACAATTCCCCCTTAAAGAATTTAGCTCCATTCTAAATTAACCTCTCTATATAAGTCCTCTAGAATACTGGCTGATCTTGTGGCACTAGGGGTGGAATAACTTATGCATTAGCAAACACAGTAGCAGCAGTCATAGTAGCTATAATGGCCACTATCGCTTACTTGATAGAATCTAGCATCATTTGTAACCAAGCAAGTGGACCTTTCTATCTAGGAATAACATATCCAGCATCACTGGGAGTCACATACTCAAGTTGGGCCTCCTTTTGTCCTAGGGCAGAAGGAGCATGACTTTCTACCCCTTCTTCCTCACTAGGCATAGCGCTACTACTCATATCTCGTAACTATAGGTAAGAGAAATAGATTATGAGCCACAAATGTAATAGCATTTGATGTAAATGTACTACGACTCTTAAAGTGCTCTTGTGTAGCCTATAGGTCTAAAGGAAATCCCAATCAGATGCTCTAATACCACTAAGTGTGGTATCCACTGCTCAATCCATACACTAGACCCAAATAGGGGATATATGCACATAAAATGATATCCATTTTCGTTATCCAAAATCACTTTAAGTTTAAAAATTTTATTTAGAAAAACATTTCTTGACTCGAATATTAAATAAACATTAAAAACCTTTTTGCACACATATCAAGGTAAATATTGAGGTCATCATGTTGAAAATCTAGCGGCATAGCGGCTATACTAAGATACTTTCCCAAGTTTTTACCTACTTAAAAACACTTCTATAATATCAATAATCTCATCTGTAACCTAATGGGTCCTCTTGACCCTCTAAACATAACACAAAATACAATAAGCCTCAGGCTTTCCACAACCAACATTCTCACATGCAAACTCATATATCCATACACAAAAATGCGAGGACCAGAAAAGAAAAGTTAATGGTTATAATATTTGAGTACAAAAACCCACTGTAAAATGTAGATTAGACCTAATCCCTTTGGGATCACAAGAGCACACCAATTATTATCCCATTACATTATATCACATCACTATCACAAAAAGTGCAAAAATACCCACAAAAGGTTTGTCTTCGTGTCTCCTGATATGCAGAAGCTTTGGTTCTAATTTGTTACCATGTTATCTACACATCACAAACAAGGAATGCACTAAGCTTTCGCTTAGTGATGTAATCACTTTGACTTGTAAAAAGGTTAGTTTTAGCATGCCTATAAATACAACTCAAGCCATTTTTGGATTTAGTATCACAAACATGCAATTTTGATGTCTTATATGCACGCATGCACATTTCATGCAATAATCATGCCTTTAAATATCATACATACAAAAAATCCTATAAGCATCATATAACAAACATTTATAGGCTATAATGCACAACATATGTCATATCATCATCATAATAGCATGTAAGCTACCATACCATAATTATGCATTGCCAGGACAAATGTCATATTTATTTTTTTAATAAAAAAGATTTTATGCACACATAGACTCATATATCCACATCCTAATCATAATTACACCATTTATAGCCATATGAAAGATAATAATCATAACTAAATACCTTAAGACTAGTTTTTGAGTCATTCAATCTACTTATATCCATATGTTGCATATTATTGTCATTTAACATATAATTCTTAATTATGCATTTTTGAGTCATTTTGATTTGCTTAACATATGCCTATAACAATAAGACAACTAACTAAGACTGGATAACGGGATAACTTAGGCTTAAAGGCTCTCATACCCATAGGTATAGATGCTTAGGCCCAAAGGCTCTCACATTTATAGATGCATATCACTTAGGCCTGAAGGCTCTCACACTCACAGATGCATAACCCTTAGGCTAAAGGCTTTCATACCATTAGGTACGTAATCTTAGGCCTAGAGGCACTCTCATCCTAAGATGTGTATACTTAGGCCTAAAGGCTTTTACATTCATAGATGCATAAACAAACTTAGGCCTATAGGCTCTCATGCCCATCGGCACATAAATCAATGACTCTTAGGTCTTATACTCGAAGGTATGCTAGCAGCCACTAATAATCCTAGTTGACTAGTTAACCTATCCAAACTAGTCTAACTATATAGGCATCATTAAACATGTCATTATGTGTCAAATTAACCAATTTCACTTTTTATACTATTAATTTGCTTAAAATCACCATTGCCTTCATTGCACCTTTGCATAGCCTACATATATACACTTGGCCAACTTAGGCGTATTGATGTCCATTACACTCGTAGGACTCATTTCCTAGGTGCAATGGCATCAAAACATAACAACATATCATTATTCCGATCAAAACCCAAATATCAATTCAAATAATCATTTCATGGCATTTCTTAATATTTATATTTAAATGGCCATACATTGCGTCATTATGTGTTTATAACATATATATCTTTATTATATGTCTAAAAGCCATTTTGAGCATATTAGCACATCTCATTCACGTACATACTATACTTTCTAATCAATAAAAATATTCACATATAATAGCATAATTATCAGTTCAAGTAGGCATAATGTCACACACTTAAGTACTAAGTCAGTCCATGGCATTATACTATACTTCACATTTATTGCACAAGTTTAAATCATGTATAACTATATGCACATATTTTCAGGCACTTAGAACACAAACATGGCATACTCTATTTTTAACCCGCATAATGCATTTATGAGTCTAATACTAACATTCTTACAATACCATCACTTATAAACACACCAAACCATCATATTTAATACATGCATAATCTCATTCATAATAAATTCTAATTATAGCATTTATTGCATTTTTAGGCATTTAATTACATTAATTAATATTATGGACATAAATGCACATAACACTTTTCATAAAATTTCCTACAAATTAAGGTGATTACACTTACTAATTAAGGTTGTACCGGACACCCGAAGTCGGCCTTGGTTTTCTCCTTGCCTCGAAAGGCTTGGGTTGATGTATCCCTTACGAATACAAAAGGGTTTAAAAATCAAAAATTAATATAAAATAATATAAGAGTTGAAAAAAATATTTTAAGCTTAGATATTAGCTCTACAACACCCTAGGAACCTATGAAAAATAAAATTAGCAGAAAAGAGACACCTAAGTGTTGAGAGGTTACTATTCACCTCTAGAATCTTCTCAGTTTTTCTCCTAAAATACTCTGTTGTTCCTAATGATTTTGGTGTCCATGGACTTATCTTAGGACACTCTTCAAATTGGGCAAAAGCTTTCAGAGTGAGTCGTGTTGTGGAGGTAGAAATCAAAGGGAGATGTGAGAGAGAGAGGCTCATGGTTTTTGGTGTAGAGGAGAGGGGTATGTGTGTGGTATGGTGTGAATGGGAAGAAATAAATTTCCTTTATTTATACTTTTTCCATAATTAATTTTTCCTTCTTTCGACAAATTATTATAACTGATAGAAATGTTGGTTTTCCCCTATTTTTATCCCCAAAATTCCATCAATCCAAGCACTAAATTCTCCCAAAATCTTGAGCCCAAAATATGACAATAACCCAAAAAATTAATACATTTTATGTCCTGAAAATTAGGTAAAAATAGTTCTTGAACTCAAAAAATTCTGATTCCAAAGCCATTGGACTATTCAAAATATTTTGAGTATCAAGTTATAATATTTTCAAATTATTTTGAGCAACTTTTTATTTATTTTACGATTTAGCTTTACTTACAGTACTATTCACAAGACACTATCGTAAAATCTGAATTAACATTTTTAACCATTCGAATGGCTTCAGATTGGCTTCAAACTTTGCCTAAAATTCTTTTGTAATTAAAACTCCCCGTTGGTACACTTAGTGTGACTTGTGTTTTAAAAAGTACTATTCATCCTGAGAAGTGCTATTCACGAGAGTTAAGATTTTCGGGTCGTTACAGAACCACTTACTTTAGAAGCTCTCATACTTTTCCTTTTAAATCTATTCAGCCATGTGACATGCTACTTTTAAAGTAGAAAAATTTTGAGTTTCATTGGGGCTACCTAGAGTTGAACATCATGGTTTAGCCCCTTCTCAAACCATTTGCATCTATCAACTTTGATAGATATCATCTTTTTTGTATAACAACTCAATCTAGCAAATTCTTTCTCATATTTAGCTATAATTCCTATACATTTACTTCAAATCAATAAACTCTTGCCTATTTTATCCATGCAATATTTAGTAATGTATTTCTTCCTGGACTTATCCAAGAAGAAATCCCAAGAAAGGTCTTTAGCTGCCTTGTGTTTTATGATGGTCTCTCATCATCTTGTGTTTTGTGATAGTCTCTCACCATCTTTCAGAACTCATCCAAAAAGAAAATCCTAATAAGTTTTATCTTGCAAAAGAGAAGTTGCACAAATCAAGTTCTCTTTTGAGTATATTAAAGCTATCTAAGAATTATGATTATTATCTGAAGCCAATACTCTAACTTAGCATGATTGTCTAACTCATTTCCCACAAAATCTAAGGCTTTCATCTTCTTTATCATCTCTTGATATGTCTTTTAGAAGGCCTATGGAGCTGACTATGTTGGTGGTGTGGAGGTGCAGTAACAGTAGCTATGGCTTGCCTTAACAACTAAACCATCTACTATAGTTGGACTAGTTATGCCTATGTAGTTGGTGCTACATGCCTAGTATCACTAGGGTTGACTATTACAACCATAGCAGCCTCTTGTCCCACAGTAGTTGGAGCATAGCTCTCGACTTCCTCATCACTTAAGGGTGTAGATTGGCTCATCTTGATCTATAGGATAGAGAATAGATTATAAGCCTAAACTTAGTATAATTATGTCCTTTTTAATCCTAAGGCAGTCATATGTAACCTGTATGTATCGAGCAATAACTAAACTAGGCTATGATAGCACTAAATGTGACACCTTTTACCCAATCCATTTGTTAGACTCGAATGAAGAGTGACACATACAACCGAATATCATAACTTATAGAAACTACTATAATTTAAAACCTCATTTGAAAACTTCCTTTTTATGCATAAAGTTTATGAAAACATTGATTATCAAAAACTTTTTCTATGGTATACTATTAAGATCTTTATGTTAGAAATCCGATAGAATAATGGTTGTTCGAGGACATTATCCCAAATAGTAACTATCAAAAATAACACTTTTATATAACATACATTCATCTCAACTAAACCTTGTGGTCCATCTGATCACTCTAACACCAACAATCTTGAATTCAATCATCAACACACAAGGAAGAGATATCATACAAGATAAAACTACCCATGCATATTTAAACAAGTTTACAAGTTTACTTTAAGAATTACAAAACCATATACATCACAGATCAATCTCAATCCCTCAGATTTCATAATATTACCTTTATTATGATACATCACTTAATATATACTAAAATAAACAAGATGCCAAAGAAAATCTTTTTTTGATTTACTTGATGATATTTAGCCTTTGACTCTAATTAGATATGTGACCTATGCATCATAAAAACAATGATGCGCTACGTATAAAGCTTATTAGTGTATACAATATTTTAAGCTAACACACATACATAATATGTTTATTTTTCATTATATCATATGCATTATGCATTCATAGTACTATGAGGATACAAGCCTATGAGGATACAAACATGTCATTATAATCATGTTATGTATATACTACATTGCAATAACATTTACTCATTTTCAATCCCATAATAGGAAAAATACATACTTTATATAACCCTTCCATATAATCATTTATTTGTCTAGATTACTTATTAATTATTCTTATCTTATTTACGTTAATTATTCAATTTTCCCATGCTCAATATATATAGTCCTGATATTAGATAACAAGAATCATTGGCCATTAAGGCCTGGCAATGACCATAATGGTTTAACTGTAATCCAAAGATCTAATATGGTGACTTAGAGGTCTGATACAGTGACCCAATGGTTTAATATAGTGACTTAAAGGTCTAATATAAAAATATTTACCTGTAGGCAAATATAGTGGCCTAGAGGCTTGAACATATACACTAAAATGCCTTAGTAGTTGCTAATCTTCCTAGTTAACCGGTCAACCTATCCAATTTAGGTTGTCTACATCATATGGGCATTGGTTTTTTTTTCTTATGTTTGACATAATCAAGTAGATTTTAAAATTCGTTGCTTTTTCTAGCTCATAATTACATTTCATATGCCATTAGCATTTAACATGCCTTAACCACATTATAGGTCTATACAACATCTCAATTACACATTAAACCAATATGAGGTCTCATAATCAAAGAAGCATAAGTCATACCTATATAGGTTATTCAACCATAATAGACATATCATGTCTTAAGGAGTTGCAAATTTATTATGTAAAAATCATATCATCTTAGTGTTGTTCATATAAATTACATATAACTATTCCTTTCAATACTCTATATCATTCAACATAGTTATACAATTACATTATACTCATAGCATTAAAGCATACCTCATTTCTCTATTCTAGGCCATTCAGGCATAGGATCATGCAACATGTATTTCTTATACATCATGCCAACCAACCCTTACAATGTGATATTTCCATCCTTTACATTAGATACATATTGTATAGTTTAGTCAATGTATAAGTATAGTTGTCTCAAAATTAAACCATACACATTATAATAACTTTACTATTACTAATTTCATATGGAATTTCAGCCTTGGCATGTTCACGCTTAAAAATCAATTATTTCCTACTCAATACATAGTAACTTCACATTTATGCCTTTTAGCATTATCATCATATCCAACACATTTTATTTACATAACATC
The DNA here is from genome assembly GCA_948208565.1 of Hura crepitans. Lineage (NCBI taxonomy): Eukaryota > Viridiplantae > Streptophyta > Magnoliopsida > Malpighiales > Euphorbiaceae > Hura > Hura crepitans. Next base: position 7,778 of record CANXYI010711045.1, read on the forward strand.
ATACCATTAGCTTAATACATACTTCTTTTAAAAGTCATTTAGTACTCATTATTAAACATAGGCACATATTTTGGTTAAGCACATATATACCCAATTCATCCTTTATTTCATATGTTAATTACACTTTAACATCTTATATCATGCATTTACATCATTTTATAGCCATCAAGCCATTTTGGCTTACTTATCATGTGTAAGCTTAATATATCCCATAAAAGAATCGATTGTCTTCTTGTATCCACCAGTAGCCGTACAATTTATTTAGGCTAAGATACTTAACTTAAAACTAACTACTTATGCATTTTATTTATATCTATTTCATCATACTCAAGACAATATTAAGATTATACATAATTATCATGTTATTAGTTACATAGGTCACATAATCTAACTAAAAATAATGCAATCTATCCTTACTTTAAGCTATACACATATTTTGTCCATCAAGCAACATCACAATTAACATTATGATTTTCCCTTTGTTGTATAACACCATATCAACTTAGTCATATCATTATGTTTTAGGCCATAATTAAGATCATACATTACCACTAAGTCATTTAGTGATCTTAACACTTAATCACCTCTTTACCATACATGACACACACATAGCACCCTAACATGGGTTTTGGCCATCATGTATAACCCACATAACAAACATATTAAATTATTTTAAGGCATCATTTACACATGTAGTAGCTAACATTTAACTACTCAAAGTCATTTCTCATTAATACATATCATTTACATGTATCTAAAGCATAAACACATTCTTAAAAACATGAAAATCACACAAAATTATATGAATCATTATATACACTTACTATATAAGCAAAAATACATCCAAGAGCCTTTTTAGACCTTCTATTTCCCGTTGGCTTTGATTGTTCCTTCTTTCTCTACAAAACATATCATAAAAAAACCCTTAGAAAACCATAAAAAATCATATACACTTTAAAAACTTAATCTAGCTTTAGATATCACTTATATAAACCCTAAGGGACCATAGAAAAATATGAGATCAAAGAAATAAACCCTAACTCAAAAATGGGCTACTATTTACCACAATCTCTTTCTCTAAAATTCTTCAAAATCAACCATTATTTCTTGCATCACTTATAAAAAAATCAAGCTTTAATCTTAGGGATTTAGTGTTCAGATATGCTTTAGACGAGTAAAAGTGAGCGAAGAAGAAAAAAATAGAGGGATGGAGATGGGTGAGTGGAGTTGACTAGAAAGGGAGTAAAATAGGAGAAGATGATGCCATACAGGGGCTTTGACCAAAGAAAGAAAACTTTGACTCTATTAAAAAGTCATAAAATCTAATGGCCCAAATGTGATCTCTATAAATCCTATAGCTCCCTTTAATCCAACCAATTTTTTTATTTCTTTAAAATTTTTTCCTCTCATCTTATACCTTAAAAGATACTTCTAAAGATCCCATAAAACCTCTTACAACATAACCCAAAAGCTTTGAAAAACTTATGCTCGAAAAACCCAAGAAATCGATTAGAAATAACACTTATATCTTTCTTGGACTTTTATAAATACTTCTTGATACATAAAAATCCCAATTGTAATGCCAATGGACTATTTGAAATATTTAAGTACTAGGTTATATTAATCCATGTCATTTTGCAAACAAAAAAATATTTTATGGCTCAGATTACACTAGGTCACTATTCACGAGACATTGTTGTAAAATCTTTACTCTAATTTCTAACCATCTTAATGACTTTGTTTTTATTCCAAAATTTGCCCAAAACTATATTATGACTGATGATTCTATTCGATCACATTAGTGTGACCTATGTCTTAAGAAACACTATTCAAGTCTCAAGAAGTACTATATATAACCCCAAGATTCTTGGCATTACAATTGTTGTTACTGCACCATTGCCATTAGTGTAACTACCACTACTACCTCCACAGTCTTTGCAAATGGCCTATCTTGAGAGAGTAAAGAAGATAAGAGTTATGGACTTCATTATAACCTAACAAAATGATTTTATAGCATCTGAGTATTAGCTAGAGAAGACTATCGATATCCTTCAGCAATTGAGGTGCACACTAGAGGAGAATGTGATCTATGCCATATCATTACTATAGGAAGAAGCCTACAAATGGTAGGAGACAATAACTGAATAGAGTGCACTTAAAGACCTTACTTGGGTGTTCTTTTTAGAGGAGTTCAAAAAGAAGTGCATCATAGAGAACTACCTAGAGGGAAAAAGGTAGGAGTTCATCTCCTTCAAGTAAAAGCACAAATTTACTCTAAGCATGAAAATAAGTTTGCTAAGTTAAGTCGATATGCCAAAAAGATAACTCCCACTGAGGTAGAGAGGTGTAAGAGGTTTGAGCATAGGCTAAACCATGATATCTATCTAGATATAGCAACCATAAAGATTGAAGAGTTCCTTTCATTGGTAGCAACTCTCACACTATTAAACAGATCCCAAAAGAAAACATAGAGCTTTCAATAGAAAAGATCCTATAGTTAGGGTCAAGCTAGTTCGGCTCCTAATGATAGTAAGAAGCTAAAGGGGAAGTAGTCTTAGTAATAGTCTTAAAGATAGACTTAGGCTTAAAGGTCTGGATAGATACCACAATTTAGATCTAGGCATCAGACTTAGGCATCTAATGCACTAGTGGCTTTATGTGAGCATTTTAGTAAGAGACATAGGTGTACCTATTGGAAGATGGTACCTGAGGTCTATTATGGTTATGGCTTTAATGATCACTTTCTTAGGGATTATCCTAAAAGATCAATAGCCACCTCATAGTTTTAGACATCATCCTAATTCCTTTTAGAGGATAGAGATAGGATAAAGGTGACAGACTTAGGGATAGTCAGAAGGCTAGATCAGAGATAGTTGATAGAGCTAAGCCATAAGTACTAGTAAGGCATTATGCTATTAGGGCTCGAGAAAAGGCTGACTCACCTTATGTTATAGTTGCTACCTTAGACATCTTTGATATTCTTATTATAGCATTGATAAATCTAGGTTCTACACATTCTTATATATGTATTGCATGAGCATATGACAGGGGTTAGAGGCAAATTTGCTTGATATTGACATTATGGTTAGCAACCTTATAGGGAAACATATGATAGTGAATAAGATATATAGAGAATGTTTTTTGTTAGTCCAAAGATATGAGTTTCTTATAGATTTCATTGAGTTCCTTTTTAATGTTTTTGATATGATCTTAGGCATAGATTAGTTGTTCAAGCATCATGCCTTAGTTAATTACAGATAGAAGAGGATTATTTTTCATACCATTGATAGGAAAGAGATAACAATTGTAGGTGAAAGAATAGATTTCTTGTCTAATGTCATCTCTACCATAATGTCTAAGAGATTAATTAAAAAAATGTATGAAGCTTATTTGGTGCATGTGATAGATGTTAGAAAGGAAGAAATGGCTGTGAGCTAGATTATAATTATGTCAGAATTTCCTCATGTAATTTACCACCTAAATAGGAACTCGAGTTTGAGATTGAGGTCTATCTTGGAACAACACCAATTTCTATATCACCCTATAGAATGGCT
>CANXYI010711062.1:0-12735 GCA_948208565.1 Hura crepitans
TTTTTCTCCCTTATAAGACTTATAATCACCATAAACCATTCACTACAACACCTCATATTTCTTTACCCCATATCATATACTATTACATTATTTAGAATCAAATCTCATTATATATATATATATATATATATATATATATATATATTAACAACTTAGCTTTAAGTCATGTAATTACCATAGCATCTCATTCAACCACACTACATAATTCATCTAAGTTTCTCATTTCTTTAAACTAAGTGTTCAAAATATATTATCTCTTTTAATTCACACTAATTACACATAATTTACCATTAAATAACAATTATATCCATTAAATTCCTCTCACCCTACCAATCGGCCACAATATGTCCATCACCATAGACCATGATTTCTTTCCATTTTCCATATCATTTAGGCTTTAAATATTGTATACATATCATTCCTAACCATTTCCCATGCAAACACATACCATGCCATACAAACATACAATTTCCATACACATGTATATACCTTGTTTACATAATTTCACAAAATAAAAGGCATGAATCATCAAATTTACTTACTCAAGCCTCCAAAATACTCCTAATTCCTTCCTCAAGCTTGGCCTTCTCTATCACCTCTCCTTCTTTATCTCAATCACTATTCACTTAAGGAGGATTTCTCTCTCTCTAAGCCCTCCTAAGGTTATCCTTCATAAGAATAAAGAAAAGTAAGGAGTGAAGATGATTTTAGTGTGTTTAAGTGTAGAGATTATGGTGATTTAATAGTTTAAAGGAAGAAAAGAATTAGTTTCATGGAAGGGGTATGACATCGGGTATGAGGGGAAAAGGAGAAAGAAGAAGTGTTGTTTAAAAGGTCTAATGTCCATCTTTATATAAGGAAGGAAGGGTTGGATGGGTGCTAAGTGGCAAATGGATGACTAGGATTTATTCTTAGCAAATTTCTTTCTAAAAATTCATATCTCATGCCACAAATCTCAAAAAATTTAGCTCATGGCTCTAAAAATCATCAAATTCAATATTTTAATTATCCCCCAAAAATTAGAATTTTTTTCCAAAAAATATTTTTTTGGGTAAAAACGTCATAAATTAATTTCGTTTAATTACTTCCCAGTCTTAGAAAATTCCAAAACCAATTCTATTGGCTTAGTTAGAAATTTTGACCATTAGGTCATCTTATTTTTAAAATTTTCTAAGTACTTTTAAAATAATTTATCATTTTGCTACAACTGAGTCACTATTCACAAAATACCGGTAAGCAAACTTTGCAGTCAAATTTAACCCCTTAAATGTCTTTAATTTGGTTCCAAATTTATGCCATAATTATGTTTTAATTAATTTTATCATCCTATGGCCTTAGTTCATCCTAGGTTCCCGAAAGTACCATTCAATGTTTAGGGGTCTATATTTATAATATCAAAAAATTATGGGTGTTACAGATTGGATAAGGGAGTGTCACATTTGGTGGTATCAGAGCTTTGATTTAGGCATTCCTCAATAGAAATGGGTTACATAAGAATGCCATAGGATCTAAAAAGTGTACATCACATAATTATACATATTGAGACTTATAATTTATTTTCTTTTTTCTATAGATTAGGGATGAGTTAGAGTACACCTCAAATGATGAGGAAGTTAAGAGCCTTGCTTTGACTACTCTTACATAAGAGGTTCCTAGGCCTGAGTCTATAACCTCTAGTGATGCAAGGAAAGCAATGCAAGGACCTTAGATGCAACCTATTTGGTTTGAATAGATAATTGAATTAGTGAAACAAGCATCTGTTGCTACTGCTTTAGCTATAATTCATCCCACACCACCTTCACCAGCCTAGTTAGAACCTCAGTCTCTACAGAAGACTTATCTTGATTACCAAGAATAGATTTGAGCATATAGAGATGAGTATTAATTAGATAGAACCTATGGATCATGCAGTAGATGAGGTGCACCGCTAATGAGTATGCTATTTGTGCTACATCTTTGTTCATTGATAAGGAATTTAAATGGTGGGAAACCATTATAGAGCATAAGGCACAGGAAGACCTAACCTAGGAATTTTTCTTGAGAGAGTTCATGTGATCACTATCTAGATTAGAAGAGATAAAAAGTTCATGGATTTGAGATAAAGGTAGAGAATTATGTTAGAGTTTGAGAAAGAATTTGTAAGACTAAGCTAATATGCCAAGGAAGTAGTTGCGATTGAGGAGGACCAATGTAAGTAGTTTGAGAAGGGGCTTAATCTTAAGATCATGATGTAGGTAGCTCCCATGAAGATCAAGGACTTTGAAGCCTTAGTTGTAACTTGTCACATAGTAAAAAAGATTTAAAAGATAAAGGAGAATCAAGATAGTTTTTAGAAAAAGAGGCCTTTTAGTTAGGGATAAGGTAGTTCAGCTTCTACATATAAGAAAAAGCCTAAGAGTGAGCAGTTTATACCATAGTATGGGTAGAGATAGGATTAGTCTTAAAGATTAGTGTAGGTTTCTTAATCCAAAGCTAAATAGCAGGCATTTATTGCTAGTGCACAAACACCTCAATGTGTGTGTTGTAGTAGGAGACATAAGGGTACATGTTGGATGACCATGATAGAAGTATGTTGGGGATATGGCTCTAAAGGCCATATGTTAAAAGATTTTCCATCAAAACTAATAGATTTGTCTCAAAAGAAAGATGCAAGAGATCAAGTTAAGGCTAGTCAGAAGGGCAAGTTAAAGAGTAAAGCTCTAGCCAGACAATATGGCATTTGAGCTAGGAAAGATGCAAATTCATCAGATGTTATATTGGGTACTTTCAAACTCTTTGATTTACCTACCTTAGCACTGATAGATTTGAGGTCTACACATTCTTATATTTGAACTGCATGGGCCTTAGATTAAGGGTTAATGTTAGAAGACCTTGATATTGATATTATTGTCAGCAACCCAACATGATAGCATGTAGTTGTTAACAAAGTATATAAAGATTGTCCTTTGTTAGTACAAAGACATGCTTTTTCAGTAGATCACATTGAATTACCCTTCAATGAGTTCAATTTGATCTTGGGCATGGATTGGCTGTCTAAGTGTCATGTAGTTGTAGACTGTAGATTGAAGTGGATCATGCTTAAAGTTAATGATAGGATAGAAGTGATAGTAGTGGAAAAGAGGTCGAACTATATGTCTAATGTGGTTTCTATAGTTATGGTAAGAAAAATGATAAAGAAAGGTTGTCAAGCATTTTGGCTCATGTGATTGACATCAGAAAGGAAGAACCAAATGCAAGTAAGATTCCTATTGTAGCAAAGTTTGAAGATGTTTTCCTAAATGAGTTGTCTAATTTGTCACAAGAACGGGAACTTGAATTTGGGATTGATGTGTTGCTAGGCACAATGCCAATTTATATAGCTCTATATAGAATGGCTCCTACGGAGTTGAAATGTAACACCCCTTATCCATTTCTACCTGAAATAGGTAAGGCATGCCACTTTCCACTGAGGTCACCCACCCTTGGTTTTCCCTAGGGGCCTTTCGTTTAACTTCTACCTAGGTTTGACCAATTTTGACCAAATATGCCCCTATTTCATTTCTGATTAATTATCCTCTTATTGCATATTATTTTAGTCCGTTAAAACTCTAAATTGATCCTATTAGACAATTACAAAAAATTGAGTAGCATAATGGCTGCCCTGGCAACTAACCCCAATTAAACTTGCAAGGAAAAACACTTCTAATGCACATTCTCAATCATCTCCCCCTTTTGGACCCTCTGGTCCTCCAGAACATAGTCAATAGCACAATACAATCCTCATTTCAAAAATCATAGGGTCATAGACCCATCAGCACATCAGCAGGCAAAAACAAATATTCATTATCAGGCAAAACTATACATGTATTCAGTATATCAAGTTCATTTGTACAAGTATCCCATAACCCATGACATCTATAAACATGAGTGTGTCTATACAAGTTCAGAAAGAAATACAAAGAGAATATCAAAAGACTCTACGGTAGCTACACTGATGCTGATGTCTAGTGCTGACCGTTGCTCCATCTATAACCTATATATTGGAACACTGACATGCTGAATATGACACTCAGTGGTAGAATAAATCAAACATATTATGTTCGAGCATGCATACATGCAACATGTCATTTTTCATACACAGCAAGTAACCCTAACACTCTAAGTACAATCATTTATTATCTTTAGTTCACTTATCTTTTTGCTTAAATCACTTTATTATGTCAGAGGCCCATACTAGACAAATGACACTTTAAAACACCAGATAACGGGATCTATCCTATGCAGTGGCCACTTTTAGGGCCTAAGTAACTACACTTACCTCGCCTAATAATAGGGATCAGACTAGCAGATAGTAGGGACCCATTCGTAGACCTCTCCCAAAATCTGCAAATCAATCAACATCATCAAGGTGGATAACAGGGACCCATTTGTATACCACTCCCAATATCCGTAAATAAATAACAGTGCAGGGTTCACCACAAAACCTCAGGAGCTGCACCTACCATAATCAATACACAACAGTCGGCCCAGAAGAACTAACTACCTAGCAGTTGCTTTATCCCCTAGTTAACCGGTCAACCCATCCAGTGGGTGTCTAATTGATGGGCCATTAACCATTATAGATTGTAATTATTAATATTTTACCCTTAAGTTACATTTTCAGACAAAGACCACCCAAGTCACCATAACTTTGCCACAATCACAAAGTTACTATTCATTTTGTTAGTTTTTGCAACTGACGTTATTCATTTGGTTAATTTTGTAGGTTATGCTTTTCATTGCTTATGTCATTCAACTTCCATTTTTCACTATTCCTTTACACCATGATCCTTATACAAAATCCCAATAATAGGTACATTATTACACCTCACTTTTGGTCATGTTTTCCATCCAAATAAAATGAAATTCCATGCCATATAAAGTACCAATTTTTTTATCCATTTTACTTATGATTTCCACACTTTATTTCCACACGATTTTCACACATAATGCATCAAACACATGAATACACATGCCATTCACAATATAACACATCATTCGGCCACATTAAGCTCACACACTTGCACATGTAATTCTCCTCAATTCAACCTACCAGTCCTAATATTTTGATGCCAATTACATAGTTATAATGTCATTTTTACCAAATACATGCCTATACCCCAAAATTAAGCATTTCCATACAACATTTATACACACAATGTGACATACACATTAGACATAGTAAGTTTGAGTTATTCCACATACATAGGGTGTATGTACACCCCTTTCTCCACCACTTTGGCCTTTGTTCCCTTGATTTCTCTCACTTGGTGGTTCCACCCCTAAACATACACATTCTTAACTTAGAAAAATTTTCAAAAATTATCTATAACTCCAATTTAAATTCTAAAACCATAATGATTCTTAGAATTGTCTAAGCTACCTATATCAAAAATAAAAAAAATGAAATTGGAAGGCTTATACTCACTTTGGTCATTATTCACCCAAGTGGTGAAATTCCCAAATTTGAGCTCCTTTCTCCAATTTCTTGGTGGAATTAGTATCTAATATGGATGGAGGTTTAATTTCTAATATTTTTCATGAAATTTGGGGGAAGGAAAGAGAGAGAAAAGATGAAAATAGTGGTGTTTTTCATAGTTCTAGCATCAGCTTTGTGGTTTTAGGGAGGTTGAAGAAGACTTGCATATGTGTGAGATGTATACATGTGTAAATACTTAAGGTAGATGGGTTGGATACCTTGGATTGGGCCAAATGGCTACCAAATAATTTATGTGCATTTTATGTCCATTTTCACTTCAAAAATTCACAAAATATTCTTTGAATCTCAAAAAATTCTCATTTAAGTTTTAAAAATCCTCGATTAGTGGGACTAGGGCCCATGTAAAATTTCAAGTCAAAATTCAACTATTAACTTTTTGGCACTATTCACCATCAGAATAAAATATTCAAATCTATTTACCTCAAAAAATTATAATTCCTCCTCCATCATACTCAATGGAATTTTTGAGGTTTAGGGTATAGGATTTTTGAGACCATTCGGGCATATCCCAGGGCTGTCCCGGCCTAATCTCATTTCATCTCCTTATCCACTAGTTCTTGACTTAAAATGATTTATTGGTTATGCTAATTTTTTTTCATTTGTTTTCCTTATTTTTAGGCCCGTCAAAGTTTTATGACCAATATGCCAATCATCGAACTCGAAATGATGACCCGCACCGCGGGGAACATCACTCGAACCCTGAAGGTATTGTTCATAAGACCTTGACTATCGGGCGTTACAATTCTTCCCTAAAGTAAAGAGGTGAGGATACTACATCCGCATTTGCTCCTCACTTTCCCATGTCACTTTGGTCAAGTTATGGTGCCTCCATAGCACTTTCACCAGTGGAATTGCCTTGTTCCTCAATTGCTTCACTTCTTTAGCCATGATCTGCACTGGTTTTTCTTCATATGTTAGGTCTGGCTGTACTTGTATTTCTTCCACAACAATCACATGTGATAGATCTTATTGATATCTCCTCAATATAGATACATGGAAGACATCACGTATCTACTATAAATCATATGGCAAAGCAAGTCGATAGGCCAAAGGACCCACTTGCTCAGTAATCTCGTAGGGCCCAATAAATCGTAAACTAAGCTTGCCCTTCTTTCCAAATCGAAGTATCTTCTTCCACGGTGATACTTTTAGGAACACCCTATTCACCAACTTCATACTCAATGTCCCTTCTTTTTAGGTCTGTATAAGACTTTTGTCGATCTGATGCAGCTTTCAATCTTTCTCTAATCACTTTAACTTTCTCCTTAGCATCTCGAATCAACTCAGATCCAATGATCTTGCTTTCTCCTACTTCACTCTAATAGAGAGGAGTCCTACATTGGCAACCATATAATGCTTTATATGGTGCCATGCTTAAGCTAGCCTGGTGGCTGTTGTTGTATGCAAATTCTGTTAGTGCCAAATACTAGTCCCAATTGCCTTTAAACTCGATGGTATAGCTTCATATCATATCTTTCAATATTTATATCACTCTCTTAGATTGCCCATTTATTTGAGGATGGAATGTCATACTGTAGGTCAATCAAATACCTAAAGATTCTTGCAACTTCTTCTAAAACCTGGAAGTAAATGTCGGATCCTGATCCGATATTATGGCTACTAGCACTCTATGTAACCTTACAATCTCGTCAATATACAATCTGGCTAGTTTCTCCAATGAGTAATCCGTCCTGACTGGTATAAAATAAGTTGTATTCATTATCCTATCCACGATCACCCAAATAGCATCTCATCTTCTTTTAGTCATAGGCAATCCCATGACAAAATCCATGGTGATATTCTCCCACTTCCATTCTAGAATTGCAATCAGGTGTAGCAATCCAAAAGGAACCTGGTGTTCTACTTTCACCTGTTGACATGTCAAATAGTGAGCCAAGTACTCAACTACCTCATGTTTCATCCCTGGCCACTAATAATAATGCTTCAACCTAAGGTACATTTTTGTATTTCCTGAGTGTAGAGCATGGAGCCTCATTAGCTTCTCTCAAAATCTGCAATCTCAACTTATTGACGTTAGGCACATATAGCCTATTCTGGTAATATAGACTTCCATCTTCACTCAACTTAAAGCCTATAGCCTTCCCTTCTTTGACTTTACTCACAGTCTGTACTAAGTGAATATCTTTCAACTGAGCCTCTTTCACTTGCTGACTAAAATTTGCTTTAACTTGCAATTTAGCTAACCCCATACCTTCTGCTGTGTACTCCACTCTAACATGCATCAATCTCAAAGTAGATATCATCTTCTAGCTCAAAGCATCGGTAACCACATTCACCTTTCCTAGATGATAGTCGATCAAGCAGTCATAGTCCTTAATAAACTCCATCCACCGTCGCTGTCTCAAGTTCAATTCCTTTTGTGTAGGCAAATACTTTACACTCTTGTGATTTATGTAGATGTAGCATCTCTCTCTATACAAGTAGTGTCTCCACACTTTTAATGCAAAGACAATCATAACAAGTTCCAAATCATGTGTCGAGTAATTCCTCTTATGAGTTTTTAACTGTCTTGAGGCATATGCAATCACCTTTCCTTCCTGCATCAACACATAACCAAGTTCGTTGTGTGACGTGTCACTATAGATCACAAACTCCTTACCCTGTTCTAGCTAAGTAAGGATAGGAGCTTTTTTCAGTATCCATTTCAACCTATCAAAGTTGGCTTGACACTTGTCATCCCACTCAAAATTCACATCCTTTCTAATTAACCTTGTTAATGGAGCAGCAATCATCGAAAAACCTTTTACGAATCTCTTGTAGTAACCTACCAATCCTAGGAAGCTTTGGATCTCAGTCACATTCCTAAGAGGATTCCATTCTAGCACTGCTGTCACCTTACTCAGGTCCACCCTGATACCTTTAGCTAAGGCAATGTGACCTAAGAAAGCCATTTCTTTTAACTAGCACTCACACTTGCTTAACTTGGTGTACTTCTGCTTCTCTCTTAATATCTACAACATAATTCGAAGGTGCTATTCATGTTCCTTTTGGGTTTTGGAATACACCAAGATATCATCTATGAACACGACCATGAACTGGTCCAAGTATGGCTTAAAAACTTTGTTCATTAGATCCATGAATATTGCAGGGGCATTACTGAGCCCAAATGGCATCACTAAGAAGTTATAGTGCCCATAACGTGTTCTGAAATTAGTCTTAGGAATATCACCTTCCTTGATCCATAACTGATGGTACCCGGATCTCAAATTAATCTTGGAAAAGACACTGGCACCCTGTAGCTGATCAAAGAGGTCATCGATCCTCGGTAAGGGGTACTTATTTTTAATTGTCACCCTATTCAGTTGCCTATAATCGATGCACAATCGGAGTGATCCATCATTCTTCTTTATAAATAAAATCGGAGCTCCCCAAGAAGACACAATAGACCTAATGAAGCCTTTATCCAATAACTCCTGCAATTGCACTTTCAATTCCTTCAGTTCTACTGAGGCCATCCTATAAGGAGTAATTGAGACTGGGTTCACACTCGGATAAGTCTCAATCTCAAAATCCAACTCTCAATGTGGTGGCAATCCTGGTAACTTATCAAGAAATACGTCAAGGAAATCAGACACAATAGGTATCTAATCTAAGCTTGGGGTCTAAACACTGGTGTCTATCATTAAGGCTAGAAAAAGCTGCACATCCCTTCCGGATGAGTCTCCTACCTATCATCACTAAAATAACATTATGTAAGGAGTCTTTGTTACCTATAACAGTCACCTCATACCCCATCTGGGGTTTGAAGACTCAACCTCTTCTTCTCATAGTCAATAACTGCTTTATGCTCTGACAACCAATCTATACCTAATATGATATCAAACTCATCGAAGTGTAACTCTATCAAGTCTATCAGGAAAATCTAACCATATATCATCAAAGGACAGTGTTTATACACAGTGTTCACTGTCACACTCTGACTTATAGGGTTGCTCACTTGAATATCTAGATCTATATATTCTGGTTCCAAGCCTCTATCCCTAGCTTATGTGGTGCATACTTATGAGTGTGTGGATCTTAGATCTATCAAAGCTACTACAGAAGCATCAAGTGAAGAAAATGTACTAGTTATGACATTCGGAGCCTCGGCTTCCTCTTAAGCACGAATGGCATACTATTGTGCTTGAGCTCTCATCTTAGATATGCCCCTTTGGCTAGTGGTAGCTTGCTCTTGTCTTGGTGGTCTACTGACTGTAGTAGTAACTGAGGTCTATGTTTGCTTAATCTCTACTAGCCTCTGAGGGCATTCCCTTTAGTAATGGTCTCAAGCTCCATAAATAAAGCATGCTCGTCTCTTCAGCCAGCATTGACCCTAATGTTTCTTCTGGTAGGTCTCACACATAGGTGGTGCACTCTTGGCAGTGGACATAGGTGCATTGGATGCCTGCTGTGATAGAGGTGGTCGAGGTCTAGAAGAATACCCCTGACCAGTCCTTTATGAAGGGGCCTACCTCTATGACTGCTGGCCCTACTTCCTCTAGGACTGCTAACCCTACTGAAAGGCCCTTAGCCTCTTGCCCCTACCTGGAGCTAAACTAGTCTGGCCTGCTGTGAAAGGCCTCTTCCTCTAGAATAGTTCTCTCCTCTCCTAGACCATCTCTTCCATATTATAGGTTGCAGCGACCAATTCAGAGAAATCTCTAATCTTTGAAGTTGATATCTGCATCCTAATCTCCACATTGAGGCCCTTCTTGAACCTCTTGCATTTCTCCTCATCATTATGGAGAAATTCAACTACATATCTACTCAAACGGTTGAAATCCTTCTCATACTCTGAAATTAACCTCCTGCCCTGCTTTATATCAAAAAATTCTTGTCTCTTCTTATCTTTGTAGGAGTCTGGAATATATCACTTCTTAAACTCCTTTAGAAAGAAGTCTTAAGTTAACTCATCAGCTATTTTTCTCCTCTTCAGTCTATCCCACCAATGATACGTTTCCTTTTAAAGTAGTGATGTAGCACATCTCAGATATTCTCCCTCAGGACACTCAAACTCTTTTAGGATTGTGGTGGTCCTCTCTAACTAGTACTTAGCCTTCACTACATCATCCTCTCTAGTTCCAAGGAAGTCCACAGCTCCTAGCTTTCTAACTCTCTCCAAATATGTCTTCTGTGGGGCTGAAGGAGTTGGTGGAGGTGGAAGAGTGACAACAACTAGCACTGGGGCTGGTGCTGCAGTGTGTCTCAGCAATTCCAAAATCTGTTGCAGCAACGCAGGTGTAGCTTGTACCTATGACTGAGGTGGCAGCTATCTCTGTGTAGCATCACTGGGATCCAGAGTGGCTGCACTCCCTTCAGGCTAGTGTATCATTATAGGTGCATAACTAGCCACCTTTTCTCCTCTCTTAGGTGGGGTCTACTCATTTATAGCGTATAACTATACCAAAAATAATTGTTAGCATTAGACAGTATAACTTGACTCAGGCCAACATCCTGGACTCATACACTCATGTATAAAATGCCTAAGAACGCCTAAACCAACTCTTATACCACTAAATGTAACACCCCCTACACATTTCTACCTAAAATAGGCAAGGCGTGAAACTTCCCCTTGAGTTCACCCATTTTTGGTTTTCCCTATGGGCCCTTCATTTAACTTCTACCCAGGTTTGACCAACTTTGACCAAACATGCCCTTATTTCATTTCTGATTAATTATCCTCTTATTATGTCTTATTTTAGTCCGTTAAAACTCTAAATCGATCCTATTAGACAATTATAGAAAATCGTGCAGCATAATAGTTGTCCTGGCAACTAACCCTAATTAAACCTTTAAGGAAAAACACTTCTAATCCATATTCTCAATCATCTCCCTTTTCTAGACCCTCTGGTCCTCCAGAACACAGTCAACAACACAATACAATCCTCATTTCAAAAATCATAGGGTCGGAGACCCATCAACACACAAGCATGCAAAAATAAATATTCATTATCAGGCAAAACTATACATGCATTCAGTCTATCAAGTCATTTATACAAGTATCCCATAACCCATGACATCTATACACATGAGTGCGTCTATGCAAGCTCAAAAAGAAATACAAAGAGAATACCAAAAGACTCTACGGCAACTACACTGATGCTGATGTCTGGTGCTGATCGTTGCTCTGTCTACAACCTACATATCGGAAAACTGACATGCTGAGTATGACACTCAGTGGTGGAATAAATAAACATATTATATCCGAGCATGCATACATGCAACATGTCATTTTTCATACACAGCAAGTAACCCTAACACTCTAAGTCCAGTTATTTATTATCTTCAATTCACTTATCTTTTTGCTCAAATCACTTTATTATATTAGAGGCCCATACTAAACAAATGACACTTTAAGACACCGAATAGCGGGATCTATCTTGTGCAGTGGCCCACTTTCAGGGCCTAAGTATCTGCACATACCTCGCCCGATAACAAAGATCAGACTAACAGATAGCAAGGACCTATCCGTAGATCATTCCCAATATCTGCAAATCAATCAACATCATCAAGGTGGATAGTAGGGACCTATCCATAAACCACTCCTAATATCCACAAATAAATAATAGTGTAGGGTTCATCACAGAACCTCGGTAGCTGCACCCGCCACAATCAATACATAGTAATGGGTCCCATAAGGATCGACTGCCTAGCAGCTACTTTATCCCTTAGTTAATCAGTCAACCCATCCAGTGGGTGTCTAACTGATGAGCCATTTACCATTCTGGACTATAATTATTAATATTTTACCCTTAAGTTACATTTTTAGACAAAGACCACCCAAGTCACCATAACTTTGCCATGATCGCAAAGTTACTATTTATTTGATCAATTTTCGCAATTGATGCTATTCATTTAGTCATTTTTATAGGTTATGCTTTTCATTGCTTATGTCATTCAACTTCTATTTTTCACTATTCCTTTACACCATTATCTTTATACAAAATCCCAATAATAGGTACATTATTACACCTCTATTTTGGTATTGTTTTCTATCCAAATAAAATGAAATTCCATACCATATAAAGTACCAATTTTTTTTTGTCCATTTTACTTATGATTTCCACACTTCATTTACACACCATTTTCACACATAATGCATCAAACACATGAATACACATGCCATTCACAATATAACACATCATTCGGCCATATTAAGCTCACACACTTGCATATGTAATTCTCCTCAATTCAACCTACCAATCCTAATATTTTGA
>CANXYI010711267.1:0-11561 GCA_948208565.1 Hura crepitans
TGGAGATAACTATGTATGTGACTAAATGTCTCACTTGTCAACAAGTGAAAGCCAAACAACATGTTTCTTCTAGATTGCTTTATCCTATAGCAAATACTAAAGTTGAAATGGGAGAGTGTCACAACAGATTTTATAGTTAGATTACCCATGGCCAAGAATAAATGTGATACAGTATAGGTAATTATTGATAGATTAATTAGGACAATACACTTTATCCCAATAAGAATGAATTATTTACTATAAATGCTTTCACAGCTATACACTAATGAAATTGTGAGGCTACATGGAGTGCCAATATCTATTATATTAGATCATGACATCTAGATTTTGGAAGAAACTATAGGATGCCTTTAATACTCGACTCACCTTTGGTACAACATTCCATCCTAAATAGATGGCCAATCAGAGTAGGTTATTCAAGTGCTAAAAGACATGCTAAAGAGTTATGCCATTGAATTTAAAGGAAATGGGGATCCATATCTTTCTTTGGTGGAATTTGCATATAGCAACAACCATCAATTGAGTTTAGGAATGGCACCCTATAAGGCTCTATATGGAAGGAAGCATAAAACCCCACTATGTTAGAGTGAATTAGGTGAAAATAAACTACTAGGGCTACACTTGATCAAGGATATAGAGGATAAGGTTAAAATTATTAAAGATTAATTGAAAGTAGCAATAGCAGGCAGAAATTGTTTACAAACCTAAAGAGAAAGTCAATTGAATATAAAGTGAGGGATAAACTCTTCCTTAAGGTATCACATCGAAAAAAGATACTTTGGTTTGGTAAGAAGGTAAATTGAGCCCAAGATTCATTGGCCCATATGAAGTGATTGAACATTTGGGACCAGTGGCTTATCAACTAGCATTTCTTACTAAGCCATAATAGATTCATGATGTTTTTCATGTCTCAATGTGAAAAAAATATCGATCAAGTCCCTCTCATGTGTTGTTAATAGAAGAAATAGAGAAATAACTAGATCTTTCATATAAAGAGGAACCAATCTAGATTTTGGCATATAGGGTTAAAATGATACAAAACAAAGTTATGCCATTGGTGAAAAGTGCTATGTAAGTATCATAATTCACAAGCAGCAACCTAGGAAAGTGAGTAATAGTTGAGGAAATAATATCCACACCTATTCGAACCAAGCAATTTTGAGGATGAAATTTCTTAAAAGGGGAGGCAAATGCAACACTTTAAAATCTTAATTTTGTGAATTATACTTTTCGAGGCGTGAATAGTGTTTCTTAAGAAATCAGGTCACACTGAGGTGACTGAAAGGGAGTACAGGTCATAGAACAATAATGGGTGAAATGAGGATTGAAAATAAAGCTATTTGCCTATTGGTACCTAATGAATATTGAACTTCGTTTAAGTTGAGTGATAAAATATTACTTGGTCTGGTCATCGATTGGTCATTAAGCCTATCTAAGGAGTGAATATAAATCGAGATATCTAAACTTTATCATACTTATACTTAATTCGAAATGTTCTTATAAAAAGGTTTAACTTGTGAAATTAAGAGTTTTCAAAAACTTTTTAAACTAGGTTACATATTTAAAATTTAAGAATCCTTATGCCAAAATTTCAGTAGCATAACAGCTATACTGGGCACTATCCAAAATTTTTGAATAGTAACCTGTAAATTAAAAACACACTTCTATAATAGTTATGCCTAACTAGAACTTCATGTGATCCTCTTATCACTCCAGTAGCACATAATCACAATATCTCAATCTTAGGCAGAGATATCACACAATATAATAGACCTTTAATAGTTTAATAAATTTATAGACTTTGAAATCCAAAAGATTTAAAATATATTATAGCTTAAGCCTATTTCCCTTTTTTTTACAACATTGAGTGCCAACCTATACATCACCTAACTACAACTTGTACTTATAATTAACAAAAGAAAAGTCCTCTCATAATAAGCTTAATGTCTTAAGGCTTAATCTCAAAATGTCTTTTTACCTACACACCACAAACCAATGACGTGCCAAATAAATACATATTGGTATAATAAAATTTAGGGGTGTTAGAGAGCTAGGGGAAGAGGAATTTTTGGAAAAGGAGCTCTCAACAAATAACTAAAATTCTTTAAAGTTTACTAGTCAGAAGACAGTCTAGTAAGCTTATTTGGTGATTTTTCATGCTTTTTACTTAGTTTTCTTATTCTTTTAAGCTATTAATGGTGTATTGGATGCCTAACATCAAAGAGGATGTGTCTAAATGGTTTTTGAGGGAAATTGAAGTAAGAAGTGGCTTGAAGGAAAGAACAAAAAGCTACCATAGTTGAAGAGCTAGAATTTGGGGCTATTTTCGTAAGGCTTCTTTAAGTGTAGAGAGTGTGATTTAACTCTTTCTTTGAGAGGTAAGTGAACTTTAGCATTCACTTTATGCCCTTGATTTTTCATGGCTGGAAAGTGACTTAAAAAATGGCTATATATTAGTGTTTAAGTGGTTATAGGTAGAGTTTGAATGAATCCTTAAAGAACTTAATCTAAATGTATGTTAATTAACTTGTTGTAATGGGAATTTGCTTGTCATAGTTTTAAAGTGCTTCCTAGTCGAGAGGTAATAAGGGGTAGATTGGATGTACATGTGAATTTAAAGTAGCTTTGGATTGCTTGGGATAGCTATGTGAATGGATTCTGTTTAAAGTTGGTGAGTGTGAATTGTTTTGTGTATGTTTAACTTGAAATATGGTAATGGCCAAGACATACAATGGGCATAGATTACTACAAAATTTTGTAAATGTGAATGTGTTTAAGTTATGGGTGAAAGCTTGAATGCATGATGGATATAAAGGAAATGCTTAATTAAGGCCTATATTTTCATTATATCCAAGATTACTAGTTATGAAAATGCCATGTACACTTTGGTAAATTATATGAAATGAATGGGTGTTCTAAAATCTAGGACAATAGACATGAAATGGCTTGATTAATATGTATATGAAAGTGAATCAAACTTTGGTCAAGACATATGCTTGGTAAATACACCTAAATTGGCATGAAAATGTGAATAACATGTGTGTTATGTATAGGTATGATAAGGCAAAATAATACGAGCATGTTGGCATAACTTAAATGGCATGAAATAAGTCGCACACTCATGGTTAAAATGGCATGAAATATGGTTAAGAATTGGCATGTAAAATGAACCTGAACTTGACTAGGAAAGGGCTTAAAATTTTGGGTTGTAGTATGCCTTTAAGGGCTATAGTTTGTGATTAAATAATGTACCTATATTATGTGCCTTTAAGGGCTATAACTTGTGATTAAATGTAATGGATTTTAAGCTTATGTTTTGACATTGTAAATAGCCTAGGGGTTGTATGGCTTAAGGCCTATGAACATGGTGGAAATAATGATGAAAATTGCACTAAAAACTATTGAGAAATGAACCTGGAAAAGCCTATTGAAAACTTGACGTAATGACCTATAACCATCTAGTTTGACCATTACTGGAATCAAAATACCATTAGATAGTAAATGGTAAATATTTGAGAAATCATTATGGAATAAATTCAAACATAATATACCTTAATTTTTGGCAATTCCAATACTTGGAAATACTTTTGAGAATTTACCCGGTACAGCCTAATTATGGCTGTACCAAACTAGGCTAAAATTTAACTATAAAATAAAATTCATAACTAACTATTTTTCATTCTTAAATATTATAACAAGTTAATTTGTGAAGGAATGAACATAAATTGAGTTACATGGCCCATTAGTTAGACACCCACTGGATGGGTTGATCAATTAACTTAGGGATTTTAGCATCTGCTACACTGTCTACTTTTCATACAGGGCCGGTACAGCAACCTAGGTCTACATTGGGGCCACTGTACTAGTCTATTGGATAGATAATTATATATTATTGCCATTTCATACTAGTTACTTAAATTTGCCAGTGCAATGATATAAGTCCTAGAGGGTTGCTGCATTAGTCTGTTGGACAGACCAGTTTGTTAGGCAGACCCAGTTATGCCATCACTAATTTTCAACTAGGGCCAGTATAGTGCCCAAGGTCTTGAAGGGCCACTATACTAGTCTGTTAGATAGATTAGTCTATTAGATAGACCTCATCATGTTATCTGCACCTTGGGTGCTATAACTCAATCAGGCTGGTGCAGCGATCGGGGTCTAGAATACGGATCACGGTACTATTTTATTCCCTTTAGGTCCAGTGTATGTTAGTGTCGTCATTCTAGTCAAGCTAGTGGAATTAATTAAAGAAATAACATAAAAATTAAACAAGAATTAAAAAGCATTAAAATTTATAATTAGGCCTAATTACCTGAATAATACTGTAGAACGTGTACATAAGGGTATTTTGGTAATTTTACATATACAGTACTTATTGGCTTGATTAGTAAAGGTTATGCATGTTATCTCTAAGAATTATTTAAAAACTATGATTTGCTTAATCTTTAATGATTTATTGACATGAATTGATACAAGGGTAATTTGGTAATTTTACACATAATTACTTTAAATTGAACCTTATAACAAGAATAAAGTAATATTTTGACTATATAAGCATGAATAAACTACCTAACATGATTTAAATGCTTGAGTTCAGCATTGAGTATATTATATACTCAGTGTACCTATTTTGGTAACTACGTACCCAAAATAAAGACGTAGCCTTGTGAAGTGTGCAGTAAAGTTCAAAGGTTTATTCATTAAAAGGTTGCTAATGTAAATAATGTATAGTTTTACACTCCTTGTACTTAGGTGGGAAATGGGTATGATGTATATAAAGGGTATGTAATGTAATTATATGGGTACAAACTGTGTTGTAATAAGCAAGTTATTAATCTTTTTTAGAATGTATTTCTTTTTATTGATGATATGTAATCCTGAGGCTCTAGTTTGTGATCTTTTCTTAACTGTGGCCTATATTGATGTTTGATAGAATGACAATGTTAGGCTGATACCTAGAGGACCAAAAGGGTCTAGGAGTTGTGAAAATGTATTATAGGAGTGTTTTACAGGTTCAAATTTTTGGATAGGGACCCAGACAGCTGTTATGCTGCCAAATTTTAGGTAAAACCTGACTGACCTGTAATTAAACCATATTGGCATGAATAATATGGTATGATCCTTAGTTATGTATAGCGATAAACATAAACAAATTTAGAGTTAGATAGAGCTAAATATTACAGAATAAGTAAAAGTTAAATTAATAAACATGGGAGAAATTACAAGATGAGTGACCTAGTGGGAAGTGCACTACTTATTGGGTTTCTTCAAGAATCCAGTAGGGGGTGTTTCATTTTATGGTATCAAAGCCTAGGTTTAATGTTCCTAGGTAGAGTACATGAGTTTAACTGTCTAATTTTCAATTCCTCTAAACTATTATGTTGTATGAGGTTTAAGTTATTCCTTTTATAGTAAGCATATGGTTGATCAGGTACCTAAAGGGGGGGCTAAAGAAGTGGCTAGTTTTACACCTACTACTATACAGGGGGTAGAAAATGCTTTAGTACCTGAACCTAGTGATGCTACATAGTAGCCACAACCATAAGTGCCTAGTCAATAACAAGCAGAAGCATCTCCTGCTTTGTTACAATAAATAGTGAATTTGCTCAAACATACTACTATTGCTGCTGCTCCACCTCTACCTCCTTCAACTCTAATACCACCTTTACCACTAGCTCCTCCATAGAAAACTCCTTTAAAAAGGCTGAAAAAGATAGGAGCTATTGAATTCCTAGGGAGGAAAGAGGATGATGCTGCCAATGCTGAGTACTGGCTAGATAGGATATTTAGAGTTTTGGAGCAGTTAAATTGTACATAAGCAAAAAATCTTCAGTGTGCCACTTATCTTCTTCATAAAGAAGCTTATAATTGGTGGAACACTATCAAGAGAAGAAAAACACCTACAAACCTTACTTTAGAGTTTTTCTTTATGAAGTTTAGGAAGAAATACATACCTAACTCCTACAAGGATAAGAGAAGATAGGAATTCCTTGACCTAAAGTAGGGAAGAAGGATAGTATTAGAGTATGAAAAAGATTTTACCAGATTACTAAAGTATGCCCAAGAGTTCATCCCCAATGAGGAAAAGAAATGTAAGAGATTTTTAACAAGGCTAAATATAGAGTTGAGAAAGCAGATAGCAAACCCTAGGGAGAAAGATTTTGTAGTACTGGTGTCAACTGCATATGACATGGAAGAAATGATGCAAGAGAAGAGGGATTTTTTCCAGAGGAAGAGCCAGTTCACTATAAGATAGTCTGGTGCAGTGTCAAGGGATGGTAAGAAAAGAAGAAAAGGTCAGTCACAAATATAGTCTCAACCTAGGCCCCAGTACTAGTCAGGGTATTAAGGGCAAAGATAGGCACAGTCCCAAAGATTTGGACAAGCTTCTATAGGTAGACCTCGATTGCCTCCTCGAGCTGATAATGCTCCTAGTATAGGGGGTAATAGAAATGGACCTCTAACTTGTAATACTTGTTAGAAGAAATATTAGGGGCAGTGTAGACTGGCCAGAAGAGGAGAGTGTTTCTACTGTGGTGCTAGAGACCACTACAAGCATCTAATATGGCACCTTAGAATAGGGGTCAGAGGTAGAACAGAGGAGAGCAACCTAGTGCTAGCTAGGTTACCACATCTGATGCCTATGCTCTAGCCAGGCAGTATGTTGTGAGAGCTAGAGAAGAGGCTATAGCACCAAACATCATAACTGGTACTTTTTATTTATTTGATGTTCCAATTTTGGCTTTGATAGACCCTAGTTCTACATATTCATATGTATGTCTTGCACAAGCACATAATAGGGGGTTAGAGCCTAAACATGTTGATGTTGATATCAAAGTTAGTAATCCTATAGGACAAAGTGTGACAGTGAATAGGGTGTATAGGCAATGTCCTCTAGTGATTTAGGGGTATAGATTTTCTGCTGATTTGATTGATTTGCCTTTCGATGAGTTTGATGTGATACTACGAATGGATTGGCTAACTGAACATCAAGCCATAATTGATTCTAGACATAAGAAATTGACCCTCAAGATTGTAGAAGGATAGATTGTGATACTGGATGGTGAGAGAAGTCTTTTGAATAATCTTATATCTATTATTAAAGCATAAAAACTTCTTCAGAAAGGTTGTAAGGCATATTTGGCCTATGCTATTGACTTGAATGTTCCCAACTTTGATCTTTAACATATCCTAATTATTTTTGAATTTTTTGATGTATTTCCAAATAAGTTGCCAAGCTTACCACTTGAGAGAGAACTTGATTTTGAAATTAAGGTGTATCTAGGTACAACTCTAATATCCATTGCTCCTTATTAAATGGCACCTATTGAATTGAAAGAACTAAAATTATAGTTGTAAGATCTATTAGATAAGGGTTTTATCAGACCCGGTGTATCTCCTTAGGGAGCACCTGTACTATTTGTAAAGAAGAAAGATGGGTCGCTTAGATTGTGTATTGATTACAGGTAACTAAATAGGATGACTATGAAAAATAATTATCTATTGCCCAAAATAGATGATCTTTTTTATCAATTGAGAGGTGCAATTATGTTTTCAAAGATTGATTTGAGATTCAGATATCATCAACTGAGAATGAAGGAGGCTAACGTTCCTAAAACTAGTTTTAAAACCCACTATGGGTACTATGAATTCTTGGGGATGACATTTAGGCTCACCAATACACCAGCAACTTTTATGGATCTGATGAATATGGTTTTCAACCTTATCTAGATAAGTTTGTGGTGGTGTTTATAAATGATATTTTAGTGTATTCTAGGAACTAGGAAGAGCATGAACAATATCTTAGGGTTATGTTATAAACTCTGAGAGAGAAACAATTATATGCCAAGCTCAGTAAATATGAGTTTTGGCTAAGTGAACTTATTTTTTAGGGGCACATAGTTTCAGTAGAGGGGATCAGAGTTGACCCTAGTAAAGTAAAGGTAGTGTTAGAATAGGAACCGCCTAGGAATGTAACATAAATAAAAAGTTTTCTAGGATTAGCTAGGTATTATAGGAGATTTGTGAAAGGGTTCTATATCATTGCCACTCCTTTAACCAGATTGATAAAAAAGAATATGAGATTTGAGTAGGATGATAAGTGTCAAGCCAATTTTGTAAAATTAAAGAAGATATTTTCAGAAGCTCCTATCCTAATTCAACTTGAATAAGGTATGGATTTCACAGTGTACAATGATACTTCCCTAAATTGCTTGGGATGTGTGTTGATGCATGATGGAAAGGTAATAGCTTATGCTTTAAGGCAGTTGAAGCCATATGAGAAAAACTATACTACTCATGACTTAGAGCTCACTACTATTGTTTTTGCTTTGAAAATATGGAGGCATTATCTATATGGAGAGAAATGCTAAATATATACAGATCATAAAAGTGTGAAATACCTCCTTACCTAGAAGGAACTAAACTTGAGATAGAGAAGGTGGTTAGAATTGATAAAGGACTATAACTATTTGATTGATTACCACCCAAGAAAAGAAAATATGGTGGCAAATGCTTTGAGCAGGAAATTCATGGTGACTTTGAAAGCCATGAATGCCAAGTTGCAGTGCACTTCAAAACATGCTGTATTGGCTAAGTTACAAGTGAATCCAAATTTCAGATAGCAAATTAAAGAAATTCAGATGAAAGATGAATAGTTGGTTTAGATGGTAAGTAAAGCTAAAGAGAGAAAGGCCACAGGGTTTGAGTTGACAGAAGATAGAAGTCTATATTATCAAAAGAGTTTATGTGTACCTAGAACAAATGACCTGAGGTTACAGATATTAAAGGAGGTAAATGAAGCTCCTTATTCTATGCATCCTGGGAGCACAAAGATTTATCTAGACTTGAAGTCTCATTATTGGTAGCCTGGTATGAAAAGAGATGTGGCAAAATATGTTACAAGGTGTTTGACATGTCAACAGGTGAAAGCTAAACATCAGGTTCTTTCTAGATTGCCACATCCTATAGCAATAACAAAATGGAAATGGGAAAGGGTGGCTATGGATTTTATGATGGGCTTACCTATGACCAAAGGTCAATGTGATGCTGTATGGCTGATTATGGATAGATTGACAAAGAAAGCTCATTTTATCCTGGTCAGGATGGATTATTCATTAGAGAAATTGGCTAGACTATATGTGGATGACATAATCAAGTTACATGGTGTGCCAGTGACCATCATTTCTAATAAAGATCCTCGCTTCACATCCAAATTTTGGAAGAAGCTATAGGAGGCATTAGGCACCAGATTGGCCTATAGCATAGCTTTTCATCCTTATACTGATGGACAATTTGATAGGGTGATACAGATACTTGGGGATATGTTATGGGGTTGTGATATTGAGTTTAAAGGTAGCTAGGATCAATACCTATCTTTAGTAAAGTTTGCCTATAATAACAAGTATCAGTTTAGTTTAGGAATAGGCATATATGAAGCATTATATGGCAGACAATATAGAACTCCTTTATGTTAGAGTGAAGTTGGGAAAAGTAAGATCTCTAGTGTGGATTTAATCAGAGATGTTGAGGAAAAAGTGAAGGTGATTAGGAAAAGGCTGAAAGTAGCAGTTGACAGGCAGAAATCATATGCTGACCTACAAGGAAGAGTTATTAAGTATGCTATTGGTGAAAAAGTGTTCTTGAAGGTTTCCCTATGGAAAAAAGTATTGAGATTTAGGAAAAAAGGAAAATTGAGTCCTAGGTTTATTAGACCTTATAAGATTATAGAGAGGGTTGGACTTCTAGCATATAGGCTGGCATTACCACCTAAGCTATAATAGATACACGATTTTTCCCATGTTTTTACGCTTAGAAGGTACAGATTAGATCTATCACATTTAATTCCATTCTTGGATATTGAAATGCAGCCTAATCTGAGTTATGAAGAGGAAGCAGTTTAGATTTTGGCTCGTGAAGTAAAACAATTGAGGAATAAGTCCATACCACTAGTTAAAGTGTGATGGAGGCACCATAATACTATAAAAGCTACCTAGGAGCTAAAAGAATAGATGAAGCCTTAATATCAGCACTTATTTTCTTAAGGTAATTTCAAGGATGAAATTTTCTTAAGAGGGGAAAAACTATAACGCCCGTGTTTCAAGGCTCCATGAACAATGCCACTAGTTCTGCGAAGTGTGCCTGGGGTGCGGGGTCACTTGCATGTAAACCAAGGTAGCAATACTAGTGATGAAACTTTGAGGGGCTTTAAATTGATGAAAAAGGAAAATTTTAAAAATTTAGCAGAACTAATTATTCATTTTAGACTGTAAGCTACCTATTTATGTAATAAAATTTTTTTTATGTCGAGACTGATCTGGGATGTGCCCAGACAGACTCAAAAATATCATAACCTAAAGCTCAAAAATTCCACTAAGTCTATTAGTGAAAGAATTTTTTAATTCTGAGGTCATTTGTAAATTCTTATAATTTTTGAATTTGGCACACAAATTGAGGTGGCTTGAAAACTATTTTATCAATGGAATTTGGCTACAAAAATTTATGAGCATGTAGAGGGGATTAAAATATGAATTTTAAAACAAAGGGTGTAATTTTTTTAGGTCTGTGTGAATTTTGGTGAATTTCTAAAATTTTGCCAAAAATTGAGCCATTTTGGAATGGTTCAGGTAGTCGCTAAACCCACCCGCACCATGCTAGCTAGCTTAGGGCCGATGCCAAGTGGCAAAACTAATTGACAAGTGGACAATTCCACTAAACAAAAAAAGGAAAATCTTCTCCCTTTGCTGTCTAGGGAATGACACCATAACAAGCTTTAGGAGCCATTTTCATCAATTCCTTCAGCCACTTCTATAAGCTCTTGATTTTTAAATTCAATATGGGGTGTTAGGGAGCTAAGGGATGAGGAATTTCTAGAAGAGGAGCTCTCAACTAATAACTAAAATTCTTCAAAGTTCACTAGCTAGAAGATAGTTTAGCAAGCCTATTTGGTGAGTTTTCATGTTTTTTACTTGGTTTTTTTTTTATTCTTTTGAGCTATTAATGGTGGATTGGGATCCCTAACATCTAAGAGGATGTGTTTAAATGGTTTTTAAGGGAAATTGAAGCAAGAAGTGGCTTAAAGGAAGGAAAAAAAAGCTACCATGGTTGAAAGGCTAGAATTTAGGGTTATTTTCGTGAGGGTTCATCAAGTTTAGAGAGTGTGATTTGACTCTTTCTTTGAGAGGTAAGTGAACTTTAGCATTCACTTCATGCCCTTGATTTTTCATAGGTGGAAAGTAACTTAAAAAATGGCTATATATTAGTGTTTAAGTGGTTATAGGTGGACTTTGAATGAATCCTTAAGGAACCTAATCTAAATGTATGTTAATTAACTTGTTGTAATGGGAATTGGCTTGTCATGGAGTTAAAGTGCTTGCTGACCAAGAGGTAATAAGGGGTATATTGGATGTACATATGGGTTTAAAGTGGCTTTAGATTTCTTGGTATAGCTATGTGAATGGATTATGTTAAAGGGTGATGAGTGTGAGTTGTTTTATGTATGTTTAACTTGAATATGGTAATGGCCAAGACATACAATTGGTATAGATTACTTTAAGTAGCAT
>CANXYI010711338.1:0-10337 GCA_948208565.1 Hura crepitans
AGACCCAGTGGCACTATTCATAGAGCCTTGGAGTACGGGCATTACATTTTTCCCCTCTTAAGAAAATTTCATCCTTGAAATTACCTAGAGTCATTAATGGAGGATACTGAGCCTTCATTAGCTCTTCTAACTCCTAGGTAACTTTCTTGGTATTTTGGTATCTTTATAGCACTGTAACAGTGGTATGGACTCATTTCTTCAACTATCTCTTACCATGAGTCATACTTTGTACTGCTTCCCTTTCATAACTTAAATCTAGCTATATCTTAATATTTATCATTAGAACCATGTGTAATAGGTCCAATTTGTACCTCCTGAGCATAGAAACATGGAATACATTGGTATCTACCATAATCAAGTGGTAGTAATCCTATATACTAGAGGTCTGACCCTATCTATACTCTCGTAGGATCTAATGAACCAGAGAGTCAATTTCCCTTTTTCCCCAGACCTCTGCACCTTTCTCCTCAAAAAAACCTTTAGAACATATGATTTTAGCCTAATCATAACTATTATTAGACTTTTTCTAATTAATTTCACTTTTTCTTCAATCTTTTTAATCAAATCTGCACTAGAGATTTTCTCTCTCTACCTCACTCTAATATGAAGAAGTACTACATCATCTAGCATACGATGCCTCGTATGGGTCTATTCCTAAACTCAACTGGTCACTATATCATAGGCAATCTCTACCAAGAACATATGTATATCTCAAGTAACCATAAGCTTACTAATACCATTTCACAATATTTTATCAGATATTTGTATCACATTCTTTGATTGTCTATTAGACTGAGGATGAAAAATTTTACTATATGCTAGACCGGTGCCTAAAGCTGCTTATAGCTTTTCCAAAATCTAAAAGCTAAATAAAGATCCCTTTTAAATAGGAAAGTCACTGGCACACTAAAGAATCTGACTATCCCCTCTATATATGGTCTAGCCAGCCTCTCTAAGGACCTATCCTTCCAATCTGAATAACTTTTTTTACCTTAGTCAATTTATCAACAATTATCCATGGAACACTACATGTATCCCTAGTCAAAAGTAAAGTCATTACAAAATACATGGTTAACTTTCTTGCTTTTCACTCTAGCATTACTATAGGATATAACAATCTAGAAGGAACCTAATGCTTAGCTTTCACTTACTGGCATGTGAACACTTGGCATCATATTCTGCCATATCTGTTTTCATATCAACCCATCAATAATAAAATTTCTAATTCAAACTTTCCTTTTAGGGTGCATAAAATAAGGAGCCTTATATGTCTCCTTAATTATCTATAACCCCAGGTTCTTCGTACAAGATACGTACGACTTATTCTATTGATACAACTACTCACTTCTTGTTAACTCATACATTATGGCCTTCCCCTCTTAAGTCTTTTCTACCATTTGAGCTAACTATTTTCTTTCATATGTTTTTCCTTCACCTGCTATCAAACATCTAGCCTTATCTATAACTCAGCTAGCATAGCATCTAATAAAGTGTACTATAATTATCATTTATACTTTTTAGGGTTATCATAAATTTTCAGTTCATTGTATCTGCCATCATATTGGCTTCCCCTAGTTGGTAGTCAACCAGGCTACCACAATTCTTGATCAACTCTAATAAACTTTTCTATCTCAAGTTTAACTCTTCCAGAGTATGGAGATATTTTATGCTTTTTATGATTTGTGTATATATATAGCACTTCTCTTCACATAGATTGTGCCATATTTTCAACACAAACACAATAGCATTTAGCCCCAAATCATGGGTAAGATAATTCTTCTCAGGTGGCTTCAACTGTCTTTAAGCATAAGCTACTACCTTTTTATCCTATATCAACACACATTCCATACCATTCAACAAAACTTCACTACACACAATAGAGCCCTTAACCTATTCAAATTGAATTAAGATAGGAATCTTTATCAATATCTTCCTTATTTGCTCACAATTGGATTGACACTTATCATTTTAACCAAATTTCACACATTATCCTAACCCATCGAGTCAAAGGAGTGGCAGTAATGGAAGTCCTCTTACAAGTCCTTTATAGTCTCAGCTAAACCTAGAAAATTCCTCATCTCAGTTACATTTATAGGTGGTTTCCATTCCCAGCACTGCCTTTGCATGACTAGGATCATCTTTAATTCCCTATACTAGAATTATATAGCCCAAAGAAGAAACTTTACTCAGCCTAACTCATACTTACTAAGCTTTACACATAACTATCTCCCTTTTAGGGCCTATAATACAACCTTTCGGCACTATTCATAGTTTTTATAGTCCCTAAAGTACCTCAGACTACCATCCATAAACACCACCACTCATTCACATAAGATTAAAAGGTTCTATTCGTTGAGTTCCATAAAATAGTTGAGACATTGGTGTATCCTCAATGGCACCACTAAAACTCAAAATGCCCGCACTAATTCTAGGAACAGTTTTAGAAACATTAGCTTCCCTCAAATTCTCAGTTGATATTTTCAAACTCTCGGATCAATTTTAAAGATCGACTAACCCCTCTGAAATGATAAAGGACATCACCCATCTGAATAGGGATGCTTATTCTCCATAATCACTCTTTTCAGCTATCTATAAAATAATGTACAACCTGAGCAACCTATCTTTCTTTCTTAATAGACAACATAAGCACTTCCCAAAGTGTTTTACTGGTTCTAATGAAACCCTTATCACATATCTCTTATAACTATACTCTTAATTCTTTTATTTCAATAGATGCTATCCTATAATGAATAATAAGTACTAAAGTAATACCAGGACACATCACAATATTGAATTCAATTTTGTCTGAGGCGATAAAGTTAATAGGTCATTAGGAACACATTAGATAACTTCGCTTTAACTAAAATATATGCCATATTAGAATTAAATCATTCAAATTATTACCATAGGCCAAATATGCCTCACCCCTTTTAAAAGAGTTGTTATATTTTAATAACTAGGATAGGATTATCCAAAAGGTCCTTTTCACCATCCATTGTCACTAACAGTCCTTGTATAGTCTGAAGGGTCAACTTTTTATATTCACAATCAATCATAACCTAATACTTAGTAAACTAATCCATTCTAGGATTACATCAATTAGTTGAAATGCAATTCAATCAAATCAGTAACAATCTATGCCCTTGAATCACCAGAGGCATCTTCTATTCACCTTGTTCACAATCACACACTACTCTATAAGGTTGCTAATTCCATTATCTGTATTGACATTCTCAGGCTTTGTCTGCCTATTTTGTGCTTTTGCTGTACATACATATGAGGGCATTAAATCAAGGTCTATCAAAGCTAAGACTGTAACATTAGATAAGCAAAATACTAGTTATACCATCTGGTGCTATAGCCTTTTCTCTAGCTCTCATAGCATACTGCTTAGCTAAAGCACAAGCCTTAATTCTAATACCTTGACTAACACTAGGCTACTCTCCTTTAGTCTATCTCTAACCTTTACTCTGGGGTTTAACATTAAGTATCTATGCCTGAGCACCCTCTACCTATCCCTGAGGACACTCTCTCTGTAGTGGTCTCTAACACCACAATGGAGACATTCTCCTCTCATGAAGTGCCTTCTCTACACTGCCCCTAGTGCCTCTTTCAAAAAATGATCCATATAGGAGGTCCACTCTAGTTACCCCCCCCCATACAAGGAGTACTATCGACCTAGGAAGGCAATCGTGGTTTACCAATAAAAGCTTGCCCCAACCTCTAGGTCTTGGTCTGCCTCTGCCCCTGTACTTGGTTGTCTCATAGTGCACTACCTCTTTCCCTAAAAGAGGTCTCTCCTTTCTTATACCATTTATTCCATATCTTACATCTAGTATTCTAGGACAAGGGTTACTCTTGCCTGCTATCCATCAGTAACTTATGATATGGCTACTGAGCAGCATTACTGGGTTTAGGTGCTAACATATAACCTCCTCCCTATAGGACTATGGTTACAAAGCCAATTGGTTCCTTGGCCCCTCCTTTAGGTAACTTAACCAATTACTCCTATATTATAGAAGACTTGTCCTTTTTATCCTCGGGTAGCATAACAGCTTAGAGGAATTTGAAACTTCAACAGTTGCACTCATATACTTAGACTAGGAACATTAACCTATGCTATGATACCACAAAATGTGGCACCCCCTACTATATTCTCAAAGAAACCCATTAAGCAATGCACTTCCTGATAGGTCACCCATTCTAAAATTTCCCCAATGTTTATTAATTTAACTCTTACTTATACTACACTAGACCACTTTATCTGATTCCTAATTCATTCATGTTATATCCTATAATCCATTTAAGTTCATACTATCATGTTTTAGCTATCACAGAAGGAGTCTAACACCATCTGGTATTATCTAATAATTTGGTAGCACAACTGCTACCCTAGTCACTGTCCTAAAATTCATATCTACTTGAAAACACTTAAATATTATAAATCATATCTCCTAGACCATTTTGTGCCCCAAATATCATTCTATCTACATCACCTAACATGCAGTAGTCACAAGCCTTAAGCCATAATAAAAACATATAGAGCCTCAGGCTCATAAGCATGCATGCAAATCATATGTAAATAAGAAAACCATCACAGGGATTATTGCATAACAACTTATTCATATAAATACTACCCTGTATCCCTTATATAAATCATAGCTATATCCCTCACTTAAGTACATAGAGTTCAAAACCATACATCTATATATGATTAGTCTTCTCAATATGACCTCTAAACTCTATGATGTGCTTTATGAGGAGACATCTCTATTTTGGGTACTTGTGAAATGAAATAGGTACACTGAGTATAAAAATACTCAGTGGTGAATTCAATCATTAAAACCATGTCCAAAGGTTAATCCACATAATATATTTTCAATCTGGTTTCATACTAATATCCTAGTTTAGTTAAAGAAACTAACATGCATAATTGCCATTTTGTGCCTAAGGTATTTATGCTCGTAATTATCTAATTAACTCACCACGAGGCATATAATTTATGTCTTTAGTCATTATTAGTCACTTCATGCATATGTTATACCATTTTAAGCATTTATTCATTATCATTAAAAAATTAATAAAATACCCCTATATCCAGCTTCATAGTCATATATGAATTTATTACTTTTATTTAATTATTTTAACTAGCCTAACTCAAGAGACATCCCTAATAGATACTAGATCTAGAGGGAAAATAAACCGGTGCAGTGGTCCCCATTCTAGACCTACGTTGTTGCATTCACATATGTGCCGTAATAGAGATCTGTCGTAGGCTCGACAGACCCAATTAAATAATGTTTGTGCAACATAATGGAGATAAGCCCGTAGGCTTCCCTAACCATAAATGAAGTCTCAACATCTATGTGACTTAATGAAGATCAGCCTAGAGGCCTCCCTAGCAACACCAATCACCATTAAGAATGTGACATAATAGAGATCAGCCAATAAGCCTCCCCAACCACAAACAATATCAACAATTGTGTGATAAAATAGAGATAAGCCTATAGGCCTCTCCAGCCACAAATAACAGCATTGCCTGAACACCAGACAACTAGTAGCTATAAAATCCCTAAGTTAACCGGTTAACCCAACCGGTGGGTGTCTAACTAGTGGGCTAAGTGACTAATTTTAAGTCCATTTATTGACTAATAATGTTCTTATAATATTTAAGTTACAAATACAAATAGTTAAAAATTTTACTACACAGTTTATTTTTTGGCCGATCTAGTATAGCCACATTTAGGCTCTACCGAGTAAAAACCACAAATTAATATTAAGTTCTACTATTACCAATTACAAGGTTTAATATGTTATAATTTATCATAGCATTATTTTTTGGGAAATTAACACTTTCTATCCAATGACATTTTTAGTGCAGGTAATGGTCAACTAGACAGTTATAAGTCATTGCAGCGAAGCTTTAACTAAGCTTTTAGGTCCGTTTCACTTTATTTTTCAGTTTACTTTTCACTAGCTATTTCATTCAGTCATAGGCCTAAAGCCAATCATGTGTTAGGCCATAATATAGGCCAAAATCTAGGCATTCATGCTGTCATACATTATTGTAAATAATAACCCTTAAGGGTATACAAATAAACTTGGTTTTCATTTACAATTCGTAGCCCTTATGGGCAAAGTTACAAGTCACTTTTTATGCATCATTTTTCAAGCCATTTTACATGCCATTTCTTACCTATATTACATGCCATTTTAAGGTATAAATCTTACTTGATTTTATGTTAAAATATTTTACTATTCATATTCACATAATCATGTATTAATACATATAATATTATACATATGTCATCCCCTTTTTCATGCCATTTCCAATTACTAGCTTTTAGGTACCACTAGTCATAAGCCTTATCCATACATTTTTCTAATGTTTACCACACATTCATTCATTTATCCATAACTTAATCACACAAACATGTATACCTATACCTTCCCATGCCACTCAAAGTATCAAAGGCCTTCCATATGTCATGGCCACCACTACCTCTCATATTACCATGCATCATTCAACCATATTTCATGCCAAATCAATTACTCATACATTATAGGTCTAAGGCACATGAAATTTCTAGCCTTTAATATTACCTAAGACCATATTAAGCAAGCTACACCTTGACACACATATACATACTCTCGACCACACCAATGTTGCGCACTAAATATGCATTCTTTCATGTCTTTACACATAATGCCATTCCCTTCTAATGCCACCATGATCAAAATAAATCTCAAGCATCCAAAACATAGTTTAACATACCTCAATTCATGCACATCTCTCAGTCAAACTAAGCCTTGAGACTAAAATTAATTTTTTCTCATAAAAAATCCATTCCATACATACACCTATATGCCATAGATTATAATTTCACAAAGTAAAGCCCATGCAAGTCAATTTAAACACTTAAACTATTCTTAAACTCAAAGAAAAACTGCTAGAATTTAAGAGGTTATGAAGTGAATGATGGAATTCACTTACCTCTTTCACATGAAGATTAAATTGTCACTATTCTAAGGCTACCAGCATTAATTCCAACCCCACGGTGACTTTCTTCCTTGCTCTTCAAGCCCTTCCTTACCCCAAATCACCTGAAACCAGAGCCATGCATATCCCTATAGAAGTTATGCATCACTAAGAAGCACTTCGGGCTAAGAAAAACTAAGAAAATCCAAAGGAGAAAAATGAAAACTCACCCTAGTTACTTCTAACCCTAAGAACTTTGGTATTTTTGTCTCTTTGTTCAGAGCTCATTTTCTAGAAATTCAAATTTCCTCAATTCTATGACATCCCAAAGAAAATTTAGGAAGAAGAATAATGAATTTTGGTGGAGGGATGAGGGAGATATGGCTTGAGGAAGAAGAAGGTGGCATTAGGTTTTTCTAGGTAGCCCAAACAATGAAACTTTAGAGGATTCTTTTTCCCAATTGAGAGCTCCTTTCCCTCTAATTCTTTTTCCCACATTTCACTAATAAGCTAACTTGAATTTAGCAACTTGAATCATGAAATTTGGGTGAAAGATGATTGAGATATTGGCCATTCTCCTTTGTTATGGCGTCACTACCTGGATAACATAGGACGAATTTCCTCTCTTTTGTTTTAAGTGGAATTTCCAGTTGTCAAAGGCCCTAGGCAAACTAGAAAGTGTGGGGGTGAGGCCCGCAGCCACTCGAGCCATTTTGAAATGGCTTAATTTTTTAGAAAACTTTGTAAATTCACCAAAATTCACATAGACCTCAAAAGTTATACTATTTGTTCTAAATTCACCTTTTAATCCCCTTTACCTGCTCATAAATTTTCTTGGCCAAATTCCATTGATAAGGTAATTTTAAGAGTGCTTCAATTTGCATGCAAACTTAAAAAATTATGAGAATTTGCAAACAACCTCAGAATCTAAAAATTCTTTAACCAATGGACTCAGTGGAATTTTTAAGCTTTAGGGTCCTTTATTTTTGAGTCCATTTAGGCACATCCCAAGTCAATCCCGGCCCCTAAAATTTTTATTGCACTGAAGGGTAGCTTATAATCTGAAATGAATTATTGGTTCTGCTAAATTTTTAAATTTTGCTCTCTTTATCAAATTAGAGCCCCTCAAAGTTTCATGATTAATGTCACTACCTCATTTTATGTGCAAGTGACCCGGCACCCTAGGGACACTTCTTGAACCTAGTGCCACTGTTCACAAAGCCTCGAAGCATAGGTGTTACAGTTTTTGTTTTAGTGGTAGGTATATGCACTCATGTGTAGGATGAGTTAGGGCCTTATAATGTAATTCTATTATCCATTAGTTTATGATATATATATCAGCCTATAAACTGTAAAACATGGATTCCATGAAGTTTATAAGATGTGTATGGCTAAATGAATTCTAAAGGGTATTATGAAATTGTGATAATTATGTGATTAATATAATAGGATGACTAAAGTGGTCCAAGATGTGTGAGATGGTTGTGTTAAATTATTAAAGTGCTTTTTCGCTGGTTAAAGTTTTTGGGTTTTCATTCTAGCGGCTATAGAGAAAATAATTATATTTTTACTAGGGACGAGAGTGGTTTAGTGTTTGAAAGTCACCATCTAGCCTCTACATTAGGACCTTTGATCTTCAGTACTAGAAAGGTTCAAAATTTAAAACTTAATCATGCCCTAATAATATGCCTTATTTGTATATTATAACGTTTATCAATCCTTTATCAATCAAGCATGCATTTTATTTAAAACAGTTATGTCACATTTTCATTTATAAGAAGTAAACTAGCAATATTTAAAGAATATAACAAGTATATTGTACATCTAGAAATCAGGTCATTAATTCATTATTATTTGACTTGATAATTACCTATAACCCCATAGGAATTGGCAGTAATTGCCTAACTCCTATCTCTAGGAGATTGGTCTTTATTAAAATACATTTTTTATGTGGCTTTTAACTAGGAAAAACTCAAAACTATTTTATTATGAAAACACTGATTGATTAGTTAGAAAACCATGTTAATGTGAGAATTGTTGCTTTAGTGTGTAAAATAAGTCATTTACTACCTATTACATCCCAAAATAAGCAAGAGAATTAAAATGGTACAAAACTAGAAGAAATATAATAAAGAACTTAATTAGTCCCGTCTGTACGACGCTAAGTCCATCTAGACAACATGAAGCTTTGGCATGTGTTTGTGCAAACCACTACTTGTAAGGATCATTAAGTCTATTGAGATCTCTACTCTTATGAGAATGATTAATTGTATATGACTCTGAGCAAAATGTTAATGATATCGAATAAAGATTCATAAGGATTAACAAAAAGGATTAGAAATACAAATACATGTGAATACTAGAAATCAGAGTAAATGTTAGCATAAACTACATTCC
Source organism: Hura crepitans (assembly GCA_948208565.1). NCBI lineage: Eukaryota > Viridiplantae > Streptophyta > Magnoliopsida > Malpighiales > Euphorbiaceae > Hura > Hura crepitans. The sequence continues at coordinate 9,377 of CANXYI010711338.1, forward strand.
TTATAAGAGGGAGTCCGTGTGAATTACATAGCAAAATAGACATACTCAACATAAGTACATCCATGCAGACTATATTCCTTATGAAAGGGAGTCAATGTAGCTTACATAGTAGAATATCCATGCATAACATAAGTACATTAATGCAGACTACATTCCTCATGAGAAGGAGTCCATGCAAACTTCATAAATAGAATAAATAAGAATGAAACATGATTATCTATACGAACTACATTCCTTGTAAGAATGAATCCACATGGATGTAAAATAGTTCCAGTAAGTCAACAATGTGCACATAAGAGAATGAAATAACTATACATGGTAATATCATACAATCATACCAACATAGTAAACAAAATACATGAAAATATGATATATAAGATATAATATATTGTTATCAAACTTAAGTCCATGTAGATGACATATTATACACATATCAATAAAGTTAGTCTATGCGGACTTCATTATGCTCATAGATTGGTCTATGTGACTAAGACAAAAATAATAGAAAATTTATGACATAAAAAAAGTCAATTATAAAATATGAAATAACTTAAAATGATGACCTACTCTTATAATTAATGTGGGGATTAAATAAAATCACCTCATTTATGATCAATCCTTAGAGATCATGGGTCCATGAAAATAGCATTAATATGTATAGTGAGAGGCCTCAAATCTTACCCTTGTAAATGGACTTCAAGCAATAATGCAAAGTGTAGGAGTTTATAAGAAATTGCTTTTGAGTGTGGGCTAATAGTGCTAGTAGAGTGAATCCTTATTAGAGTTTCCACTTGAACTCATGTTATGGATCTCTTGGATACTTATAACACTATCCTTAAAAATCCTCCAAGCTATCCCCTTTTCTCTCCTATTTTGAGCTCCCCCTAATTTATACCCTAAAAAGGGTATTATAGACTCTAGGGTCAATATATCCCATCTAAAGGTGGTAGAGTCCTTCTAG
>CANXYI010711545.1:0-12204 GCA_948208565.1 Hura crepitans
ACTATCACATACGATGGATCTAATTGGTATCGCCTCAACATCGATACATGAAAAACATCATGTATTTACTACAACTTAACTAGCAAAGCAAGTCGATGTGCCAAAGGTCCCACTCTTTTTGTGATCTCGTAGGGCCTAATAAATCTTGGACTAAGCTTACCCTTCTTGCCAAATTGGAGTATCTTCTTCCACGAAGACACTTTCAAAAACACCCGTTCTCTAACCTCATACTCAATGTCTCTTCTTTACAAGTCTGCATAGGACTTTTGTCTATCTAAGGCAACTTTCAACCTTTCCCTGATAACTTTTACTTTCTCCTTAGCATCACAAATAAGATTAGATCCAACTACTTTACTTTCTCCCACTTCACTTTAACAAAGAGGAATTCTACATCAATGACCATATAAAGATTCATATGGTGCCATACCTAAGCTAGCCTGATGGCTATTATTGTACGCAAATTCAACTAATGCCAAATATAAATCCCAATTACCTTTAAACTCGATGGCACAACTTTGCAACATATCTTCTAGCACTTGTATTACTCTCTTAGATTGACCATCTGTCTGAGGATGGAATGCTGTACGATATGTCAATCGAGTACCCAAAGCTTCCTGTAACTTCTTCCAAAACATAAAGGTGAATCTTAGGTCTCGATCTAAAATTATAGCTATTAGCACTCCATGTAATCGTATAATCTTATCAATGTACAATCTGGCCAACTTCTCTAAAGAATAATCCATCCGTATAGGTATGAAGTGGGTTATCTTCATCAGCCTGTCTATGATCACCCAAATGGCATCACACTTATTCCTAGTCAATGGTAATCCTATGACAAAATCCATAGTGATCTTCTTCCATTTCCATTCTAGTATTGCAATTAGATGTAGCAATCTAGAAGGAACCTGGTGTTTTGCCTTCACTTGCTAACAAGTCAAGCAACGAGCCACGTACTCGACTACCTCTCGCTTCATTCTTGGCCACCAATAATGAGACTTCAACCCAAGCTACATCTTTGTACTTCTTAGGTGTATGGAATATGGAGCTTCATAGGCTTCCTTCAAGATTTGCACTCTCAATCCATCTACATTAGGTACACATAGCCTATTCTGGTAGTATAGGCTTCCATCATTATCTAACTTAAAGCCTACTGCCTTCCCCTCTTTAACTTTACTCACAGTCTACACCATCTCAGTATCTCTCAACTGAGCCTCTTTTATTTGTAGCCTAAAGTTAGCCTTGACTTGTAATTTAGCCAACACTGCATCTTCTGTTGTGTATTCCACTATGGCATACACTAGTCTCAAAGTGGCTACAAACTTCCTACTCAGAGCATCTGCAACTACATTTGTCTTTCTTGGATGGTAGTTAATCAAACAGTCATAGCCCTTGATGAACTCCATCCGTCGTCGCTATCTGAAATTCAATTCCCTCTATGTAGGCAAATACTTTAAGCTCTTATGATTTGTGTAAATGTAGCATTTCTCTCTAAACAAGTAATGTCTCCACACCTTTAATGTAAAGATAATTTTAGCAAGCTATAAATTATGTGTGGGATAATTCCTCTCATGATTTTTCAATTTCTTAGAGGTATATACAATTACCTTTCCTTATTACATTAATACACAACCAAGCTCGTTGTGTAAAGCATCACTATAGATCACAAACTCTTTACTCTACTCAGGTTGAGTAAAGATTCTAACAATAGATAATTAAATGCAAAGGAAGATGTACTTTTATTTGACCTTCATATGTATTAAACTATAAAATGGATATATTAAACTACTTATGTGTAACAGGTGAGACATACTTTTAATTAATTAATTTCACCACTGAGTTTCATACTCAGTGTACCAATATTTTGGTGTATAGGTAGATAGGAATAGCAGGATAGCCTTTAGATGAGTGCAGTGTAGCAGCAGAACCAACAATGGAGATAATTTTATTTGATTTACTTTGTGTAATGGCACTCATGTAATAGTTGTAGGTTATGTGTCCAGTATGCTTGGGAGCTGTTGTAGTTTTGTAATCTATTTAAATTAAGAATTTGTATGAACAGTGTTGGTTTAAATGAATGAATAATTTTGTGATCTGTGACTTAAATTTTATATTGAAACTGAATGTAAGGCCGGAGGATTGTAAATGTTGATATGTGATGGAAAAATAGGACGGGTGTCCAAATTAGAAGTACACCTATTATTGGGAGTCTTCAAGGATCCGATAAGGGTGTTACACTTCTAGTCCTCCTAATCAACATCATACAACATCACACTTATCACTAAACATAGGGTCTCAAATCCATTAACACAGAGATATACACAAGCAGATTACTATAAATAACCAAAACTGTACATACATACAAATTTATCTACTTTAATTCCTATGTATATCCCATAACCTATACTATCTTAATATACATGAGTGCATACTACAGAGCTCAAAAAGAAAAACAAACCAAAAGACTCGATAGCAGCTACACTAAGTCATCCAAAGCTGGCTGTCTCTCAAGCTATCACCTGTATATCGGAACACTGACACACTGAGTATAAAACTCAATGGTGGAATAAATCAAATATAATATGTCACCATCATATATACATGTAACATGTAACACCCAATACATTGGACAATTACCTTACTCTTTTAAGTCTAGGTTATATTTAAGTTTAATATACTTATTTATAATTCAGTCCAATTCATTATGATATAGGCCCATAATGGATAGACAACGCTTTAAAACCCCGAATAGTGAGAACTATCCTGTGCAGTGGCCTACATTTTAGACCTAGATAGCTACACCTACCTAACCTGATAGCAGGGATCTGTTCGTAGACCATCCCAATACTAGACTGGTAGATAACAGGGATTAGTCCATAGACCTCCTAATATCTGCAAATGGGATAGCAAGGATCAGCCTATGAGACCTCCTAATACCCTAAGTCACATCACCAAAGGTGGAGAGTAGGGATCAGCCCTGTGGGACCTCCCAATACCCACAGACAATAGACAGGCAACAAGGATCAGTCTAGGTAGACCTCCCAATACCTTACTATAAGGGTTCATTTCAAAACCTTGGTGGTTGCACCCATCATATCCAACATACAAAAGTGGCCCCAAGAGGACCAAACTACCTAGCAGCTGCTAACTCCCTAATTGATTGGTCAACCTATTTAATAGGTGTTTAATTGATGGGCCAATTATCGAAATTAGATTGTAAATCTTAATATAATCACTGCCTAAGTCTATTTTACCATTAAGCTATATGTCATGATTGCCATTAGGATACATGCCATGATGAAATGCACACAAAATCTCACAATTTGCCTATGGTCACAAAGTTACTATTCATATGGTCAATTTACAAAATTGGCACTATTCATTTGGTCAATCTCAAATGTCATGCATTCCATAACTCAAACCATACTTATTCTGATATCCATTCCTTTCCTTTTCCATAAATCCATTGAAAGGCCATATTTATGCCTTGAAATACATATTCATGCCATATTATAAGTCATTATATCCTTATGCTATTAAGTTACCAAATCACCACAATTTCATACCACATATGTTGCTATTAATGTTTACTCCCAATTATAGTTTGTATATTTCATAACTTAGCCATTTCCTCACCTAACATGCCATAACCATGTTTACACATATGTACACATTTTGGCCAAGACATGCAACCACACATACACTTGAATTTCCTCCTAATTTATAATTCCAAACCTATTATTTTAATGCCATTAACATTGTTATAACATCATTTTATCCTATCACCATGCATACACTAAGAACAAGCAATTCCATACAGCATACATACATATAATCATGTCAAAAATATTGGCATATTAAATTTGGATTTATTCCACATACCTATGGTGTGAAAACACCCTTTTCTCCACCACTTTGAGGCTTAAGAACTTGGTTTCCCTCACTTGAATCTTTAACACCTAAACATACAAGATTTCCTCTTAGAAAAATTCTTAAAACTTATCTAGAGGTCTAAATTAAAATCTAAAACAATAGTAATTCTTAGAATACCTTAATCTGCCTATATCAAAAATAAAAAATGGATTAAGGACACTTACACTATTCACCCAAGTGACAATTCTCCTAATTTATGCTTCTTTTCTCAATTCTATTTGAAGAAATAGAACTTAAAGGCTATAGAGGGTTGAATGATATAATTTTTATGTGTTTTGAAGGGAGAGGAGAGAGAAAATTAAAGAAATAATAGGGGAGGAGAGAGAAATTACCATTGGCATCTTATGGTTCTCAAGGTTAAAAAAGACTGCTTAGCACATATGAGTATTTCACATGTGTAACCTCTCATAATAGTGAGGGTGGATGGCCTAGATCATGACATGTGGCGATCTAACGACTAATATTCATTTTATGTTAGTTTTTACTTCAGAAATTCCTTGAAAATTCTCTGGACTTCCAAAAATTCTCATTTCAATTTTAAAAATCCTTGATTAGTGTAACTAAAGGCGACATAAAATTTGAAGTTAAAATTCAACAGTTGACTTTTTGACACTCTTCACTTGCCAGAATAAAATATTCAAAAAAATATCTATCGACCTTAGAAAATTAAAATTCCTTCTCTGCCATACTAATTAGAATTTTTGAGGTTTAGGGTGTGGTATTTTTGAGTCCGTTCAAGCATATCCCGAGGTTATCTTGACACAAACTCATCTTATCTCCTTATATTGTAGTTCTTAACCCGAAGTGATTTATTGGTTTTGCTAAATTTTTAAATTCAATTATTTTACCCATTTTCAGGCCTGTCAAAGTTTTATAACCAATACACCCCTTGTTGGACTCATAACGATGCTCTGTACAGCATGGAATATCACTCGGGCCTAGAAGGTACTGTTCATAAGACCTTGACTCATGGACATTATAATTTTTCCCCTCTTAAGAAATTTCGAGTTGAAAATTACTTGTACTTAAAAGGTGAGGATATTGCTTCTACATCTACTCCAAGGTGAGGATATTGCTTCTACATCTGCTCCTCACTTTCCCAAGTTATGGTGCCTTCATAACCTCTTCACTAGTGGAAATGGTTCCTCTTTATATGTTAAGTCTGGTTGTACTTGGATCTCCTCTACAACTATCACATGTGATGGATTTGATTGGTATCGCCTCAACGTCAATACATGAAAAACATCATGTATCTGCTACAACTTAAGTAGCAAAGCAAGTTGGTATGCCAAGGGTCCCACTCTTTTTGTGATCTTGTAGGGCCTAATAAATCTTAAACTAAGCTTACCCTTCTTGCCAAATTGGAGTATCTTCTTCCACGATGAAACTTTCAAAAACACCCATTCTCCAACCTCATACTCAATGTCTCTTCTTTACAAGTCTGCATAGGACTTTTGTCTATCTGAGGTAACTTTCAACCTTTCCCTAATAACTTTTACTTTCTCCTCAGCATCACGAATAAGATAAGATCCAACTACTTTACTTTCTCCCACTTCACTCCAACAAAGAGGAGTTCTACATCAGCGACCATATAAAGCTTCATATGGTGCCATACCTAAGCTAGCCTAATGGCTATTGTTGTACAAAAATTCAGCTAATGCCAAATACTGATCCCAATTACCTTTAAACTCGATGGCATAGCTTTGCAACATATCTTCTAGCACTTGTATTACTCTCTTAGATTAACCATTTGTCTGAGGATGGAATGTTGTACTGCATGTCAATTGAGTACCCAAAGCTTCCTGTAACTTCTTCCAAAACATAAAGGTGAATCTCAGGTCTTGATATGAAATTATAGCTGTTGGCACTCTATGTAATTGCACAATCTTATCAATGTACAATCTGGCCAACTTCTCTAAAGATTAATCCATCTATATAGGTATAAAGTGGGTTATCTTCATCCGCCTATCCATGATCACCCAAATGGCATCACACTTATTCCTAGTTAATGGTAATCCTATGACAAAATCCATAGTGATCTTCTCCTATTTCCATTCTGGTATTGCAATTAGATGTAGCAATCTAAAAGGAACCTGGTGTTCTGCCTTCACTTGCTAACAAGTCAAGTAATGAGCCACGTACTTGGCTACCTCTTGCTTCATTCCTAGCCACTAATAATGAGACTTCAACCCAAGCTATATCTTTATACTTCCTGGGTGCATGGAATATGGAGCTTCATAGGCTTCTTTCAAGATTTGCACTCTCAATCCATCTACATCAGGTACATATAGCCTATTCTGGTAGTATAGGCTTCTATCATTATCTAACTCAAAGCCAATTGCCTTCCCCTCTTTAACTTTACTCACAGTCTGCACCATATGAGTATCTCTCAACTGAACCTCTTTTACTTGCAGCCTAAAGTCAGCCTTGACTTGTAATTTAGCTAACACTACATCTTTTGTTGTGTATTCCACTATGGCATGCATCGGTCTCAATGTGGCTACAAACTTCCTACTCAAAGCATCTGCAACTACATTCACCTTTCCTGGATGGTACTTAATCAAGCAGTCATAGTCCTTGATCAACTCCATCCATCGTCGCTATCTGAAATTCAATTCCCTCTATGTAGGCAAATACTTTAAGCTCTTATGATTTGTGTAAATGTAGCATTTCTCTCTAAACAGGCAATGTCTCCACACCTTTAATGCAAAGACAATTTTAGCAAGCTATAAATCATGTGTGGGATAATTCCTCTCATGAGTTTTCAATTTCCTTGAGGCATATACAATTACCTTTCCTTATTGCACTAATACACAACCAAGCTCGTTGTGTGAAGCATCACTATAGATCACAAACTCCATACCTTACTCTGGTTGAGTAAGGATATGAGCTTCTATCAATGTCCTCTTCAATCTATCAAAGCTAGTCTAGCACTTGTCATCCCACTTGAACTTCACATCTTTCCTTATCAACCTTGACGGTGGAGCAGCAATCATCGAGAAGCCTTTTATGAACCTTCGGTAATAACCTGCTAATCTTAGGAAACTCTATATCTCTATGGCATTCCTAAGAGGATTCCACTCTAACACTACTTTAACCCTGCTCAAGTCCACCTTGATACCTTCAGCTAAGGCAATATGACCTAAGAATGTTACTTCTCTTAATGAGGACTCACATTTACTTAACTTAGCGTACAACTACTTCTTTCTTAATGTTTGTAACATAATCTAGAGGTGTTGTTCATATTCCTCCTAGTTTTTGGATTACACCAAAATATCATGAATGAACATATCCACACACTAATCCAAGTATGGCCTAAAAATCCTATTCATCAAATCCATGAAGGCTGCTGGGGCATTAGTGAGCCCAAATGGCATCACTAGAAATTCATAATGCCTATAATGTGTCCTGAAGGTAGTCTTAGGAATGTCACCTTCTTTGATCCGTAACTGATGGTACCCTAACCTCAAGTCAATCTTTAAGAAGACACTGACACCCTATAACTAATTAAAGAGATCATCAATCCTAGGCAATGGGTACTTATTCTTCATTGTCACCTTGTTCAGTTGCCTATAATCAATACACAATCGTAGTGACATGTCCTTTTTCTTCACAAATAATATAGGAGCTCCCCAAGGTGAAACACTAGGCTTAATGAAACCTTTATCTAGTAACTCCTACAATTATACTTTAATTCCTTCAATTTTGCTAGGGCCATCCTATAAGGAGTAATAGACACCGGGTTCACACCAGGATAAGTCTCAATCTCAAAATCTAACTCCCGAGGTGGTGGTAATCCTAGCAACTCATTTGGGAACACGTCAGGAAAATTAGACACAATGGATATCTGATCCAAGCTAAGGGTCTGTACACTAGTATCTATCACTAAAGCTAAAAAGGCTTCACATCCCTTTCAAATGAATCTTCTAGCTATTATAGCTAAGATCACATCATACAGGGAGTCTCTTTTACCCATAACAATCACCTCTTGCCCACTTGGGGTCTAAAGACTCAACCTCTTCTTCTCATAATAAATTACGGCTCTGTGCTTTGACAGCCAGTCCATACCAAGTATGACATCAAACTCATGGAAGGGTAACTCTATCAGATCTACTAGAAAGGTCTGATCATGGATCATCAGAGGATAGTGTCTATAGATTGTGTTCATTGTCACCCTCTGACCTATCGAGTTACTCACTTGAATATCTAAGTCTATGGTTTCTAGTTCAAGCCCTCTATCTAGTGCTTGTATAGTGCATATATATGAATGTGTTGATCTAGGATCTATCAAAACTAGTACTAAAACATCAAACAAAAGAAATGTACCAGCAATGATGTCTAGAGCCTCTGTTTCCTCCCGAGCATGAATGGTATATTGTCATGCCAGAGCTCTTACCTCTATTCTACCCCTCTAGCTAGTGGTTGATTGGTCTTATCTCAGCTGTCTTAAAGGTCTATTAGCTATGGCTGCCACTAAAGCTCGAGTCTCAATATCTTCTATTTGCCTTTAAGGGCACTCCCTCTAAAAATGGTCTCAAGTTCCACATATAAAGCATTCACCTCTCCTATACTGCCAACACTACCCCAATGCTTCCTCTCGCAACTCCTACAAGTCGGAAGTGCACTTCTAGCAGTGGATATAGGTGTACTGAAGGCCTACTATGATAGATGTGGTTAAGGTCTAAGAGGATACCTCTGACCAGTCCACTATAATAGGGCCTGCCTCTGTGACTGTTGGCTTGACTGCCTCTAGGACTGCTGACTAGGCTAGAAGTCCCTCTACCTGTTACTCCCACCTAGGTCTAAATTGGTGTAGCCTGGTATAAAAGATCTCTTCCTCTAGAACAACTCAGAGAAATCTCTAATCTTCATAGTCGAGATCTGTATCCTCAACTCCACATTAAGGCCCATCTCAAACCTCTTACATTTCTCCTCATCATTCTAAAGGAATTCTACTACATATCTACATAGGTGATCAAAATCTTTCTTGTACTCAGAAATTGGTTTCCTTCCTTGTCTCAAATTAAAGAACTCATGCCTTCTCTTATCCCGATAAGAATCAGGAACATACCTCTTCTTGAATTCTTTCAGAAAGAATTCCCATGTTAACTCAGCTACTGCTTTCCTTTTCTTCAATCTGTCCCACCAATGGTAAGCCTCTTCTTATAATAGAGATATGGAACACTTCAAGTATTCATCCTCAGAGCACTCTAGCTGCTTTAATAATTTAGTGGTCTACTCCAGCCAGTACTGTGCTTTTGCTGCATTGTCCTGCCTTGTAGCTAAGAAGTCCATGGCTCCTATTTTTTTAACCCTCTCTAAATATGTCTTCTGCAATACTAAGGGAGCTAGTAGAGGTGGAGGAGGTGCAATAAGAATTGGGTCTAAAGGTGGTGGTGGAGCTATAGTGTGCCTCAACAGACCACTATCAACTATAGCAAAACTAGCGAGGCTTGAGGTGGCAGCTAGTGGGCAACATCATTTGGCTTTAGGGTGGCTACACTCATCACTATTCCATGGATAGTGGTCGAGGCATGACTAGCTACCTCTTCCCCTTGCTTAGGTGGGGTTTGCTCACTCATCGTCTTAAATTGTACCAATAACAATCATCAGCTTCAGATATTGTAGCTTAACTCAAAACATAACCCTAGACTCATGCACTCATGTATAAGATGCCTATGAATGCTTAAACCTACTCTGATACCACTAAATGTAACACCCCCTGCCCAATTCAATAGGAAACAAGCAAGGCATGCTACTTCCCATGAGGTCACCCATCCTTGGATTTTCTTAAGGGCCTTTCATTTAACTTCTACCCAAGTTTGACCAACTTTGATCTAAACTACCCATTATGCCCTTTTGGTTATTTATCCTTTTATTACTACCTATTTCTATTTGTTAAAACTCTAAATTAAGACTACCAAACACTCACAGATAATCGAGCAGCATAACGGCTACTCGGGTAACAAATCCCAAATAAACATGTAAGAAAATCACTTGTAAATACATTTCACCATCACTCCTCATCTCTAAACCCTTCTAGTCCTCCCAATCAACATCATACAACATCACACATATCACCAGACATAGGGTCTCAGACCCATCAACACAGAGATATACAAAAGCAGATTACTATAAATAACCAAAACTATACATATATACAAATTTATCCACTTTAGTTTCTATTTACATCCCATAACCCATACTATCTTAATATGCATGAGTGCACACTATAGAGCTCAAAAAGAAAAACAAAATATACAAAAAAACTCAATAATAGCTACACTAGGGTTATTCGAAGCTGGTCATCTCTTAAGGTACAGCCTACACAATGGAACACCAACACGCTGAGTAAAAAACTCAGTGGTGGAATAAATCAAATATAATATGTCACCATCATGCATACATACAACATCTAACATCCAATACACATGGAAATTACCCTATTCTTTTAAGTCCATGTTTTATTTAAGTTCAGCATACTTATTTATGATTCAATCTAGTTCATTATGATATAGGCCCATGATAGACAGACAATACTTTAAAACACTCGATAGCAAGAATTATCCTGTGCAGTGGCCCACATTTTAGACCTAGGTAGCTGTACCTATCTCGCCTGATAGCAGGGATCTATCCATAGACCATCCCAATACTGGACTAGCAAATAGAAGGGATCAGTCCATAGACCTCCCAATATATACAAATGGGATAGCAGGGTTCAGCCTGTGGGACTTTCCAATACCCCAAGTCACAACACTAAATATGGATAGAAGGGATCAGGCCTGTGGGACCTCCTAACCCATAAACAACATACAAGCAACAGGGATCAATCTATATGGAACTCCCAATACCCTACTGTGTAGAGTTCATTTTAGAACGTCAGCGGCTGCACCTGCGACATCCAACATACAGTAATGGCCCTAAGAGGACAAACTGCCTAGTAGCTGCTAACTCCCTAGTTGACCCGTCAACCTATCTAGTGGGTGTCTAATTGATGGGTGAATTATCTAAATTAGATTGTAAATCTTAATATTATCACTACCTAAGTTTATTCGACCATTAAGATATATGTCATGATGAAATGCACATAAAATCTCACAATTTGCCTATGGTCGCAAAGTTACTATTCATATGGTCAGTTTACGCAACTAGCATTATTCATTTAGTCAATCTCAATGTCATGAAATCCATAACTCAAACCATACTTATTCCGATATCTATTCCTTTTCCATAAATCCATTCAAAGGCTATATTCATGCCTTGAAATACATGTTCATGCCATCTTACAAGTCATTATACCTTTATGCTATTAAGTTACCAAATCACCATAATTTTATACCATATATGTTACTATCAATGTTCACTCCCAATTATAGTTTGTATCTTTCTTAACCTAGCCATTTCCTCACTTAACATGCCATAACCATGTTGACACATAATATAACCCATTATGTACAAATTTTTAGCCAAGACATGTAACCACACATACACTTGAATTTCCTATAATTCAACATTCCAAACCTATTATTTTAATGCCATTAACATTGTTATAACATCATTTTACCCTATCACCATGCATACAACAAGAACAAGCAATTCCATACAACGTATAAGCAATTCCATACAACGTACATACATATAATAATGTCAAACACATTAGCATATTAAATTTGGGTTTATTCCACATACCTAGGGTGTGAAAACACCCTTTTTCCCACCACTTTGAGGCTTAAGAACTTGGCTTCCCTCACTTGAATCTTTAACACCTAAACATACAAGATTTCCTCTTAGAAAAATTCTCAAAAATTATTTAGGGCTCCACATTGAAAACTACAACTATGGTTATTCTTAGAATACCTTAATCTATCTATATCAAAAATAAAAAATGGATTAGGGACACTTGCACAAGAAAATGTCACTATTCACCCAAGTGACAATTCTCCCAATTTATGCTCCTTTTCTCAATTTTATTTGAAAAAATATAACCTAAATGCTATGGAAGGTTGAATGCAAATAATTTTTATGTGGTTTGGAGGAGAGAAGAGAGAAAATTGAAGAAAAAAATAGGTGAGGAGAGAGAAATTGACGTCGGCTTCTTATGGTTCTCAAGGTTGAAGAAGACTACTTAGCACATATGAGTATTTCACATGTGTAACATCTCATATAAGTGAGGGTAGATGGCCTGGATCGTGACACGTGGTGATCTAACAGTCGATATTCATTTTATGTCATTTTTGGCTTCAAAAATTCCTAGAAAATTCTATGAACCTCTAA
>CANXYI010711785.1:0-11097 GCA_948208565.1 Hura crepitans
GGTCCCCCTGGGGCCCACTACTAGGTATTAAATATAGTGGGTGTAGTCGCCTAGGTTCTGTGATGAACCATTGCACTACAGGTTATTATTATAGATATTGGGAGTGGTTTATGGAAGTACCCCAACTATTCACTAGAGATATTGATTGATATGATGTGCAGATGTTGGGAGTAGTCCACGGACTGGTCCTTACTACTTGTTACAGGTCCCGATATATTGGTAAGGTAAGTGCAGCTACCTAGGCCCTAAAAGTGGGCCACTACACAGGATATATCCCGCTGTCCAGTGTCTTAAAGTGTAGTCTATCTAGTATGGGCCAGTAATATCATAAACAAAATTAAATTAATCAACACACCATCTGAATAATAGATAAGTGAAAAGAGATAACCACATGAAGGAACTTGTAGTAAGTTAGGATTTCTGGCTATATGTGTTACATAACATGTTGCATGTCTACATGAGTGACATAATATATTTGATTTATTCCACCACTAAGTTTTATACTCAGCATGTTGGTGTTCCGATATGCAGACTGTAGACAGAGAGTGGATCAGTATCAGACACCACCTTTAATGTAGCTGACAAAGAGTCTTGGTATTTTGTTTTTCTTTTAAGTATTGCATATAGAAATGCACTCATGTAAATAGATAGTATAGGTTATGGGACACTTATATGAATGGATATAGTTAACTGAGAGCATATACAATTATGTCTGTATAACTGAATGTCTACTTTTGCATGCCTGTGTGTCGATGGGTTTATGACCCTGTGTATTGTATAATGAATTAAACATGATGCAAATTGACTGTGATTTAGAGGACCAGAGGGCCCAAAAGTGGGAGTTGGTTGAATCTGAGATTTAGGAGTGCTTTTCTTTGCAGGTCCAATTTGGGGTTAGGTAACAAGGCAGCCGTTATGTGGCCTGATTTTTCATAGTTGACTAATAATGCCTAGTAGGGGTTATAATGACTTCAAATATATAGTAATAAGAAAATAAATGTTCAGATTTGGCTTAAGGGCATGTATGGTCAAATAAGGTCAAAAGTAGTAAAAGTTAAATGAAAGGCCCCTGGGGAAATCCTATGATAAGTGACCTTAGTGGGAAGTAACACGCCTTACCTGTTTCAAGTAGAAATGAGTAAGGGGTGTTACATATATGATTATGTATGTATATGTATATGTATATGTATATATGTGTGTGTGTGTGTGTGCGTGCGTGTGTATATATATATATATATATATATATATATATGCATTTGACATATAAAGTTGATAGGTGAGAATTTTATAATATAATTATAATATCAAAGGAAGGAAAATTAAATGATTTGAATAAATCATGGTTGGAAATTTAAATTTAAGACAAAGTGTATATGAATTATTTAACAAGAATTAAAATGAAATTAACTTAATAAAAGAGAGTAGATAAAAGGTTTAATAAGATAAAATATACATATGAATATATAATTATTATAAATTCTAATTCTTAATTAACGATTACAACATATAGAAATGTTAATTCTATTCTAAATAATTAAAGACTATAAAATAAATATTTATTTATTCATTTAAACATTGAGGATAAAGGAATATTTATTAAATAATTGATTAAAGACATTAAGAATATATTAAAAATTAATATTAAAAATATTAAGTATTTGATAAACAACGTATAATCTATGAAATATAATAAGTTAAAATTAAATGTTAATATAAGGATATTCCAATTCATGGAAGATAAATAATGAAAAATAATGATAAGTGATGTTATGAATAATAAGGATATAATAGAAAATTAAAATTTAGAGAATATTCATGATGAATTTGAAGGGGCGTACCATGATTACAAAAATAAGATAAAATATGCTATGATAATGAAATGATATGTTGGTAATATTTAAATGGTATGGAAATGCTTGGAAAGTGAAATGAATTTAAGATAGACAATAGCCTATAGTTAGATAACCTAGTGGATAGGTTAGCCAGTCAACTAGGGACTCAGCGGTTGCTAGGACACTAGAGTGTCCCATGTTATGATGGGTGTAGCTGTTGAGGTTCTAAATGAGAACCCCCATACACCTTATGTTATTGACATGATATGCCCGTGCATGTGCAGCAGCCATTGAAGCCCACGAGGCCCACTACATATTTTAAGATTATGATGAGCACATCCGTCAAGGTCTAGAATACAGATCTCTACACACCTTTTAAGATAGGTACAGTCGTCGAGGTTCTCGATAAGAACCCCTGCATATTGATTATGTATGTTACGTTGTGATGGGTGTGGTTGTCGAGGTCTAAAATGCTAGCCCCTGCACACACTGTGATTTTATTGGCTAGTGATGAGAGTATGTTTATCCAATATAGGCTAAAGGAGGAAATGATAAGATAAAGCATATTAATATACAATTAATGATAGTATAAAATTTGAATTGGTTAATGTGAAAAAAAGGAAATGAAAGGAAATAAAGAAGAATAAGAAGAAGAAATGAAATGAATTAATCATAATTGATACATAAATACGATTTATCATAAATGCTATGTATATAAACACAAAACATATGGCATAAGTTTATTAAGAAACGTATTTAGGAATGAACTTAAATAATTAAATATATGTATAAGCAAGAAAGAGAAAAGTAATTAATCAAAAAAGTGGAAGAGGAGGAAAAATAGAAAATACGAGTATATATTAGGGAAAGATATGAGCATATTCTTAAAAAATATAGTAACGTGTGACACAACAAAAATATATTAATTATCATAAGACATATAATTCTAATTGGGGCATTGAGGCAATAATGCTCATCAACTATTGTGCAAGAATGTAAATTAGGATAAGGTAACAAAGTTATAAACCAAACTTAAGTAGGAGTGATATAAGGAACAAAAGAAAACTAAAATAAAGACATAATTAAAGTGAGTTCATACTAATAATTATTGTTTATTAGAGTTCAAAGACTTAACTTCCATAGTATTAGAATACATCACTAAGATCATGCTCAGCGCATTGGCTTTCTTGCTAATGCATAAGTTGCTAATCAAGGCAAGCAAAGCAGCGGACCGAGTCCCAGCATTTAGTAAAGTAAAGGCATAAAATGTTTAGGTATGAAGTGTCCTTCACAAGCTTTTGGTGTGTTGTAATATTGCTACATGAATGATTGTGTAATGATATAAATAAGGTATACGATCAAAATATATATAATATAATATAATATAATATAAATAAATGGTAGCTAAAATATATTGGCTAAAGATAGAAACTATGAATAAATATGTTATTAAACAATGAATAAAAAAAAGGAAAGTAAAAATACAATAATGAACATTATGTTTGTTGAATACTTTTGCATTATACAATGTGAAAGTATTATGAAATGTATATGTATTCTTACCTTAGTTTCTAATAGTTAATTAAGATTAGATCTTATATGTACAACAAGATTAATTCAATGATATAGATTATTTAAAAACATCCTAAGAAAATCAAACAATTAAACTATGTTTCATAAGTACAAGTAAACATGATGAACTTAAAAAAAAGATGATCAAATTGGTCTAGTGACATCCTAGACCTAAATCGGTTTATCAATTAGATAATAGGTGTTACATTTAGTAGTATTAGAGTAGGTTTAGGCATTTTTAGGTATAAACACGACTGCATATGTGTGGAATGTGTGTGCGCATGTGCATTATGTTATAATATATTTACTAGGACATTAACAAAGATTTGTTCAATAATTGATTTAGGAATGTTTAAAAGAACACAAGTATGTGCCAGACATATAGAATAACTAAAGACCTATAAGTAAACATCAAAGCCTATAAAGTAAGAGTGTCATTCATAGAGATAGCTAATGATAAGGATAGATTAATCCATAGCTAAAAACTGAATGATATAGGTGGATAGGAATCATAGGTATCGATATGGAAAAATCAATCATGATATGAAAAATAAACTACAAGAACTGTAAGTGAACATAAAGAACAATAAGATACAATAGTTGTCAAAAGAAATAGACAATAGTGAAAATCAGATACTACTCAACTATAAATTAAATAAAGAGGACATATATAGATATAGATAAAAGTAGTGATATAAGAGATAAGTTACAAAGACTATAAGTAAAAGGAAATTAAGAAAAATGTAGAAAAGAATTGAGATAGATAAAGATTACAGTGAAATAAGATTAGATAACTTGAGTTTTAAGGCAAACACATAACTAAGAATTAGAATGTTTATAATAATATGGGGATATCACTAGCAATTGAAAGTACCATGGTGAGATAAAATTGAAGGATGTATAAAGGAAGGTATCAGTAAGGAATAAAGAGTAAAATGGGATTGAATATGGTATAAAAAATAAGTATCTAAAGATATAGGAGTTAATATTCCTAATATGTGACACCCCTTACCTGGCCCAATCATGAGACCTAAATAAGAAATGACACACAACCATCATCTATCTTATTACTTGCCACTACTTAAAATCTTTTCCTTTTTAACCAACTACATATCCTTTTATCATACAAACTATAAAAACCTACCTTATCATGAACCTCATCTAAAGTATATTAATAGGATCCTCGTGTCAAAAATTCGACAGCATAATGACTGTACCAAGACACTATCCCAAATAGTAACCTACATAAAAATAACACTTCTAATATATCAAACACATCTCATTTTCATCTTGTTTTGTTAGACTATCCAGACTCAACATTATCTCAATCCACACATACATAAAGATTAATACTTATCTCATATCCATTCCAATCCATAAATACACAATAGCTCATAAATTATCATATATCAATGATTAACCTTAATACACATATATACAAATATTACAATATCATATAACTTTTAATACATAGTAGGCCAATAATCCATAAATGAATATATATGGGAGTGCTCATATGCTATTTCCTTTCTTTATACATATAACATATAAAAATTGCATAAGCTTATGTCATCTATAGCCTAGAGTTTTTTCCTTCCGAGTTGTCTAAAAATCTGTACATAACAAACAAATGATGCACTAAGCTTTACAGCTTAATGTTGTATCTAATGATCTTATGTTTGAGCATATATTCTTATTTAAAATACATGATGTCATAGTAATCCAACATGTATCATATACTTTCATTCATGACATTGTATACTAGCAAAAGACATTCATACGAATACAATATGTGATAGATATTCTCACAAGTAATATTGTCATGTTAGCTATCATTACAACTATGATTCCTTTCAATATATACATTCCAGTTAATTATCATGCTTACAAATCATAGCCTTTTCACATATGGTATACTTATAATAATTTTACACCTATTTTTTATTATCAAAGACATAAGCATATATTTCTTTTATTCATATGTCAAGTTTATCTCACATACAAATACCTTTTTAAAAAAGTTTCATGCTACGTTCTCATACTGCTAGTATGTATGATGTAAAGGTATCAAATAAAAGTAAACATATGAATATCCTTAATTGCATAACCCATTCATAACTATCTCAAGCATAAAATATCAATGATATCATTTATTTTACTGATTTTATTCTTTCTACATTATGTAATACATGTAAGAGGTGAATACCTAGCATAATATATGCATATGTGATAGTTATATCATAATAAAAACATAAATCACATAATATAGCCATAGGCAAATATACATGTTAGATATCATAATTCATAAGCATCACTATAACTAAAAGCATAATAGTCATTATTTAAAGTCAATAGATCTCATTTTATTCATTTAAGCATCATTCTAATCAAATCTCATTATATCTTTTGTTTATTTATACCCATACATAAAAGACAAGTATCCAAAACTAGATAGCAGGATTAATAGGCCCGAAGGCCATGTATTGCCTAAAGGCCTAAGATATATATATCCAAAGGCACCCACAATAAATGTACCTAAAGGTACCTAAGATAATTATACTCGAAGGTACCCAAGATAAATATACCAGAAGGTACCTAAGATAAATGTACCCAAAGGCACCTAACAACTATTCTATCTCCCTAGTTGATCGATTAACCTATCCAATCTAGGTTGTCTAATTGTATGGGCCAATTACCTTATTTATTTATGTTTTAACTTCTTAAGTAACTTAAAGTAAGTTTTTCTCTTTATATGGTTAATACATAACCTTAGGAAAATATACTGTTCTTAAGTCAATTGTTCTCAATTAAGCATCTTTCATGCTTTATAAGGCCATATGCCAAATATATACCTATAATCACTTTGTTTAAAAAAAATCCATATCTTAATATTCATCATAATTAGAATTATCAAAATCATTATAGGCCATTTGGCTATATAAGGTAAAGGATGCCATCATAAAGCTTTCTTTATTATCTTCATGTTACCTCATGCAAATAAACATGCTTAATTCACAATAAATCATTATCTTGATGTATCATGCTATTATATTTTAAATACAAAACTTAAAGTTCATTATATACATATCTACTACTTTATTATTACATGCTCATTTTAATCATGCTTCTAATATCTCAAATGCACATATATTAACTAAATTTCCTATTGTATAAGCATATTCATTTATAACATACACCATTCATCATTTTAATTTGACCAAAATCACCATCAATACATATGTGACATTGATTACACTTACTTATACTTCAAATTCATAATTACAAGTCATTTAGCCATATTATCCAATTAGCAAGTTTTAGAAGCCCTTCGATCATCACTGAGTTTACATGCTTAATTCCACAACTCATGATTATGTATAACACATCAAAACACCATAATTGAATGATTAGTCCATCTTAACCCATCATTCAACTCCTTTACTAAGCAATAGTATCTTTATACTTTCATTTCATAACAATCTATCAATTGCATTCAAGCATCATAATATGTATATTGTTAAAAATGTTCATCCTCTTTCTACATTCCATATTACAATCAGTCATAGTTACTCCATAAACATAAATTAATACATCTTTATCATACAAAACATTATTAACTTATAACATGCCTTAATAACCATAAAATATTTTGGCCACTTCTCTATATAAGTTTTCTTATTTCCATTTCATCATTTATATACACCATTCATTATAATCATCACTCAATGTCATGAATATTAACTTAGTTTCACCAAAACATACACTTGCATTTATTACATACACATATTATCATGCAACTCATAAAATCCATATTAGGCCATACACATATATTAATTTTAAGGCATGTTTAGTGTGACATTCAGCCACCACATGGCCTATACCAACATCCAATAAATTCAATTATCTACACACATAATTTAGCTTGGTCACAACATTATATTACCATTAAGTGTCATAATTAAGCCATTGAACATATATAAAAGTTTCAAACACATGCACATACATGTACACACATTTTAATAGCTAAAAAATAAATCTTTAAAACATAAAATTAGTGGATACATATACCAAATGGTGTCGAGAAACCTAAGAAGTCTCTTTTAGCTCCCTTTACTTCCTTTCTCCTTGTCATTCTTTCTTCCTCTTTAAACTTAACCTTAACCACAAATAAAAAATTCACAATAATTAAAACATGCCTTCAATCATCAAATCAACCTTATAAAGCTCTTATTAGCACCTAAAAGATGCCCTAAAAATGATAAAACTCTACAAATAACCCATTTCTCAAAACTTGATTACTATTCATTCCATAAGATTCAAAAATTCATAATAAATCATAGGGGCATCCAAACTTAAATCTAACTTAACACCTAAGTACACTAGAAAAATATTAGATTGAAGAAATCTTACCTCTTTTAAAATTGAGTTACTATTCACCCATGGCTTAAACCTTAAAATTCTTTCAATTTTTCTTGAATATCTTACTTGATTTAGTTTTTTGAGGCTTTAAAGATGTGAGATATGTAGTTAGATGATGAATTGAGGGGTAAAAATGAGGAAAGAGAAAAGAAAAATGGAGAAAGGGAAAAAAAAGGGTTAGTGTCAATTGATAGGGGAGAAATATATAATTTTTGTTCATTTTTCCCTTAAATAAAGAGTCATGTTGTATTATATAGGAAAATATGACTTTTTCCCTCTTTACCCTAATAGTCCCTCAACTTTCTCTTTGTTAATCCCAAACTCCCTGAACTTTCATCTTTGTATCCCACTAGTCCCTCATCTTTACTTTTCTCATTTTTAACCTTCTTAATGACCTTATTTCCTTTCCAAACTTTACCCAAAAATGTCTCACAGTTAATGCCATCATTTGGTAACATCAGTACGAGTCAAGTCTTAAGAAAAACTATTCATTCTTGAGAGATACTATTCCATGTATACACTTGTTATCATTTAATTTTGCATTTGAATGTTCTCATTTCATCACCAAACTGTATTCATAGATATTAACTCTTGATCAATAGGGTTAAAACCCTATTCCCATACTAATGTCACTAATCATGACTTCGAGATTCACTATTCAAGTCTTTGGGATTTCACCATTCATAAATCTTATTTGTTTCCACTCGTTAAACTTTTGAACCTCTTTAATTACATACCAAATTGTACCCACAACATATTTATAACTTTATCCTTTGATCAGTAAGAAATTCTTGATAATATCCCAAAAGTCTCTATTCATAACTCTCGAATGTCACTATTTATTGTGCCAAGTTTTGTTGGTGTTACATAATGTGCATATTAACTTTCCTTTATGTTAAGGCCACCTTTATGGATAAGATACATAAGGAGTCGGTTATGCATAAATTTATACTATCGCCACCATAAGAACATGCATAACTATGATACAACATTCTCATTAATTAACATCATCATAAATGCATAAATACTATGTAATCTTGTACATATATATTTGTTACCTTATTCGAGGGGGAATTTGACAGGATGCACTTATGAAAGTGAAAAATAGAGAAAAGATTAAAACAATTGTGATTAAGGTCATAATGGTTAAGCATATAGTAGAAAAAGAAAAAGAATTAAACTCTAAAATACAGATGGAACTAGTTATATAGTAATATTAAAATGAAGAGTTAATATGAGGTATTATGTATACTTGGTAATACTTCAGAGTAATGAAAATGAGATGAGCACATGTTATATATACGATGGCCGATAATACCTAAAGTGGATATTGGCTTGATATGATGATGACATTAGTGTAATAATATATAAAATGTACTAAATTGAAGGTTTAAGATACAAAATAACTTTATGTATGTAAATGGTTGATGTTTAGCCATGTATTATCCTAGGATTATTGTAATATTTGTATTAGTTTGTGGCATTTTTGGATAAGTATGTGTATATAGGCATAGATGAGACATGATATGGTTTAGTGTGATAAAGTTTAAAGGCATGATTAAACATGATGCTTGGCATTATTATAATGGTCAAAATTTTTATGACTTTGAGAGTACATGTATATTGTCTAAATGATGAGATTATGAATTAGCATGAACATGTTATGTATGGTAAATAACAAGTGTGCATGTATCAAATCTAAAGTTAAAATAATATTATGTTTTTCCTATGTAAATGATGACATATTGATATGGCTATTATTGCATGCCAAGTTAAGTGGTATGCTTATGATATGAGATATACTATATGAATGATCATGTATTATGTGACTTTGATCATAATTTACATAATTGTACTTGATGGCTCCTTTTGGCCGAGTGGCCTAATCATACACTATAAGTGGATATAGTGGATTATAAACCATTTTGAGATTGCATGATGAATATGGAACTCAATACAATGATATATGCATATGGCTTATGATGATGGCTATAAAGCATGAAATGTAAAATGTAAACAATGTAATGATCAATATGTTGATAATGCATGTATGATAACCTAAATGAAATTAAGTAATTAAAGAAATTAATTTTCCCTTTTGACCAAATAACTAATAAAATCTACTAAAGCTACTTTTAAAAGGTGAAACCAAATGTAAAATAGTGATGGCCCATATATGTAGACAATCTAGCTTGGATAGGTTAACTGGCCAACTAGCGACATTAGTAGTTGCTAGGGCACTTTGGTGCTTATTGAGACCTTCGTGTCACCTATTAATGTCTACGAGCCATTGCATTTGCCTTCAAGCTATGATTTGAGTTGAGACATTTAAGTTACCATTCAAAACCTATGGGTCACCATTTAAGATCATTATGGTCACTATTTAAGACCTTTAGGTCATCATTTGAGACCTTTGCAGTCACCATTTAAGTCCTTTGTGGTCATTGATTCCCGATATCAAGTTTCAGGTAAATGTCTTTTATATATGGGCAAATTGGATAAATCAAATTAAAATGTAATTATGGTTATAATGATATAATCCAAAATAAGACCATGATATGTGTATATGTAACAATGCGTGGGAATGAATTATACTCTGATAACAATTATATGTTTATCACATTAGATGATTTGTGATGTATGTATATTCTTTTATGGTAACATATTGTATGGAATAACTAAAGTATGCATGATATGATAATGATATGTATGACATAATTTACGCATTTTGGTTATAATAAATGAGTCTTGCATGCTTGTGCATGCATATGCTATATTGAATACACCACTAAGCTTTATGCTTAGTGCATCATTATTTTTGCGATGAGTAAGTTAAAGATATAGATAGAAGTTAAAAGACTTAGTAGTTGTGTAGATCAAGATATAATATTTCTTTTGGTATTTGGATTTCTTTTATAAATCATGGAATGCCATGATGTAGTGCACTCATATATTATAGAAAGGGAATTAGGCTTAGGCCAGTTTTTAAAATGTTTAGTAACTTTTAATAAAATATATGTACTTCTGTCATGTACATCTAAACTACTATATTGGATTTTATTATGCATATGCTTTTGAAATGTATGTTTTGTTGAGAATGTTGATTTGGGTGGATCAAGAGGATACAATTGTGCTAAATATTTGTTGAATGAAATTCTAGAAGTGTTTTTAACCTCTAGGTTACTATTCTTTTTAAAGATAATATCCCAGTATAGTTGTTATGTTGCTATATTTTGACACAATGATTTCCTAATTGTTTTGACTCTAAAGCAAT